>PVIA01008540.1:45873-70642 GCA_004024845.1 Tonatia bakeri | reverse complement strand
TGTTAAAGGGACTTATCTAAGAAAAAGAAGATTAAAAAAAACATGTACAGTAAAAAGACAGCAAACACAATTATTAACAACCACATCTAAAACAAAGACAAAAACAAACTAAGCTAACAACTAGAACAGGAACAGAACCACAGAAATGGAGATCACATGAAGGGTTTTATCAACAGGGAAGTGGGAGGAGGAGAGAGGGAGAAAAGGTACAGAGAATAAGTAGCATAAATGGTAGGTAGAAAATAGACAGGAGGTGGATAAGAATAGTATGGGAAATGTAGAAACTAAAGAATTTATGACACATGGACATGAACTAAAGGGGGGGAGGAATGTGGGCGGGAGAGGGTGTGCAGGGTAGAGGGGAATGAAGGGGGGAAATGGGACAACTGTAATAGCGTAATCAATAAAGTATATTAAAAAAAAGAATGTTGGTATTTAGGAGGCAGAGTTGGCAATAGTAGGTGTTTCAATCAGAGCAAACAGTTTGAATAAAAGCATGAAGGCAGGAAGGTGTGCAATGCATTTGAGAAAGGACTACCTTAGTCTACAGCCGTACTACCCTGAACGCGCCAGATCTCCTCTGATCTCAGAAGCTAGGCAGGGTTGGTCCTGGTTAGTACTTGGATGGGAGGAAGGACTACCTTTCCTTGAGACAAAAATATAAGTGGGGAAACTTCGGAGGAAAGTCTTGAAATATAGTTGGGTTGCAGTTAAATAGTCTTAAATGCCCCAATGAGAGTTTTGTACCTAATTCAGTAGGAATTACAGTTCTTGATAGTTTTAGACTGATAGGATAAAAACTATTAAGTATACTAATCTAAAATCATTTTGAAGTATGAACTGGCAGAGGGAGCTCTGAAAGTAGGAACAGTAAGAGAGCTAATATGGTAGTGCAAGCAAGAAGTATTAAGAATTACTACAGTGTATTAATAAAAATGGAAAGAAAGAAATGAAAGCCACATAGAATACACAGAGCTTATAAACAGCCTAGGAAGCAAGGTCAAGGCAGGTTTCAGAACAATAAGTAAAAATGGAGATGCTAGTGTCAGAAAAGAGGAGTCCAAGAAAGGAATCTGGAGCTGTGAAAGAAGATGAGGCTGTTCTGTGAGCACGAATGCTGTTCAATAGAGATGTCTAGGAGCAGACAGAAGCTCCTGTCTAAAGTTTGAAATAAAGGGAATGAATTCATGAAAATATGATAAGAAAAGCTGGAAAAAAATTAAATGCTACACAGTAATTTTTTAATGGTCATTTTTTGAAAAAAATGAGGTCACTGACAGCTTTCAAGAAAAAAATTTTGGTCTTGTTTTGAAGATTTTATTTATTTATTTATTTTTAGACAGGGGAAGGGAAGGAGAAAGAGAAGGAGAGAAACATCATTATGTGATTGCCTCATGCACGCCTCCAACTGGGGATCTGGCCTGCAACTCAGGCATGTACCCTGGGTGGGAATCAAACCAGTGACCCTTTGGTTTGCAGGTCAGTGCTCAATCCACTGAGCCACACCAACCAGGGCTCAAGAAAAGTTTTCATTAAAAGAGTTGGTAATGAGGTAAGTTAAGAAATGAAATGTGGGAATGAGACAGTGGAAGTAAACAGTATAAATTATACTTCCAAAGAGTATAATAGAACAACCTAATTATTCAACAATAAAATATTAGTTAAAGTCTGGAAGAGATAGTGGAATACTAGGGGACCATTAAAAAACTGATGTAAAGAAAACATACTGACAGGAAAACATGGCAAAACATTATACATTGCTAATCTTTTTAAAATATATACAAGAAAGAACACTTGCATGCACTAATATCAAGCCTCAAAGTATATAAACCAAAAAGTAAGAAAAGAACAGCAAAGAATGAACAATTTATAATAATTACTTTAAAACATCTCTCAGCAGTTAATATATACTCAGAATAAGCAGAACAAAAATCAGTATGAGCTGGCTTTGGTACACCACTGGTGCTTATTCTCATTAAGAACCATAGAATACAAATTAAAAACAATTACTTATCATTCCACCCCCAAAGGTTATCAAACATTTTAAAGTCTGGCAATTCTAAGCATAAGCAAGGATGTGGTCCAGTGGAGATTCTGACACATCACTGCTGGTACTTGAAGCCGCATTGTAAAACAGTTTGGCCTTGTCTAGCAAAGTTGAAGATTCAACAATTCCACTCCTAGTCAAAATATTTAACAACCTGTATAGGACACTCCACTTCTCACAAACAGCCATGCAAGTATGATTACAGCTGACCTCTGGCCCACAGTACCTGTGGTCACAGTCCCATGAGGGCACCAGGTACCTCCCTACCAGCACCCAGGGACCCAGCACGTCTGCACTATGCACAACCAGAGACCCAGAACCACAAGGAGATGAGCTCATACATCAGAGGGCCATGAGCACAGCTCCTCAGCAGTGATGAAAAGGGCTCCCCAGGCTGCAACAGAGTTCAAGGGATATAAGAAGTTCGAGGCAGTGGCTTTTTACCAAAAGTTTATTTATTCATTATTTTAACTGTTGGCATCACTTTAATAGCTAACAAGCAAAATAGGTGAATCTCACAAAAATGGGGTTGAGAGAAAAGACATGAAAGAATACATACATGAAGATTTTATCCATATAAAGTTTTTAATAAGTAAAACTAAACAAGACTTACAGAGGAGCATAAATATAAAGAAATGTAAGGAAATGATTGTTCAGATTATGAAGAAGGATGTATACCGGAAGGATTCTGGAGCAGTGGAAATGTCTCTTGTAATTATGTGTTAACTCATCTGTATATGTTTATTTATTTTTTTATCCTCACCCGAGGGTGTGTTTATTGATTTGAGAGACAAAGAAAGGTGGGGGATGGAGAGAGCGGGAGAAGCATCAATGTGAGAAACATGGAGAGTTTGCCCCCTGTACATGCCCCCACAGGGGATCAAACTCACAACCTAAGTATGTGCCCTGACTGGGAATTTAACTGCATCATTTTGATGTGTGGGATGATGCTCTGACCAACCGAGCCACCCAGCCAGGGCGCATCTGTATATGTTTTTTTTAATTATTTGTTTGTTTGTTTGTTTTTAGAGGAAGGGAAACAGAGGGAGGATGAGAGGCAGAGAAACATGGATGGATTGCCTCTTGTGTGCCCAAACTGGGGACTTGGCATGTGCCCTGACTGGCAACCAAATGTGCAACCTTTCGCTTTAGGGGATGACACCCAACCCAGTGAGCTACACAAGTCAGGGCTCATCTGTATAAGTTTAATAAACTTTTATCTATTGTCTTATTGTCTTGTAGCTATTCAAGGCCGGATAGGTTCACATGGGGTTCAGGCAGATGGAAGAATGTCGAGGAGCCATTGGGATTTCTGACATGCCTTTATTCAGGGGTGGGGCTATCCACGCACACTGGAAGCCACGTGTCGCAGCACATGCCCCAGCTTCCTGAAATACTAAATGCACACACAGCCGGCAAGGTGCCGACATATTGTATAACAAAGCGTGATCTGTGCATGTGGCCCACTCAAGGCTATGGGAACACTACTTATCAGTCCAGTAAGTCAGCTTGACTGACTCCACTTCACCTACACTTATATTTTTCAATTAGAGCAGAAAAAGGTAAACAAAAATCATAGGCAAACAATGGCTGGGATCAAACAGTGTTTGCAGACAAACTATGATAGCACAAATTGCATGGTGAAATATGGGCAGAGATGTGGAGTACAGCAATAAAAAAGAGAACTGATTAGTGAATAAAGGCAGGGATGATATTTACTCAATGACAGTCCAATCCAGGATACAGGGAGAGCATCCTGGAGAGAAGTGGAAGAACTTCTGAAATCAGAGAGAAGCTTCCACGGCAAGTTTCGCGAAGAAAAATGGGCACCAAGGGCAAAGTAAGCAAATATACTATTTCTTTTCGATTCTTTTTTTCATATATACATTCACTAAAAGAAGCTTCCTTCAGAAGTTTCAATCTAAACTACTCTCAGGAGGCATCCATTTAAACTTGATCAAAAGCATCACCCATGCTAGCAATTGAAGAAAATTTCTGTAGATTTGCCAGACTGCTATCACAAGGGTGTTAAATTAAATATTATTTGTGATAGCAAAAACAAAAAAAAAGATTTGTAACTATGCTATAACCGTAAAATAGAGTTTGCATTTGTTAAAAGTAATGTTAGAGAAGAATATCGAAAATATTCATATTACATTAATAAGTAGAAAAAAGTAGATCACAAACTATCACATACAATATGATCCCGTTTGGAGATACTCAAAGAATTTACCTCCTAAAATTACAGGTGTATTTTATTTTTGTTCTTATTTGTATATTGAAAATTCCCATAATTAATATATATTTCATTTGTAAATAAAACTAATGATATTTTAAAATATAATTCAAAATTACATAACTATCAAAGATATGTATTCATGTTATCAAAAGCAAAAATAGTAGCATTAGAATCGAGAATTATAGCTTTTTTTCTTTCCACTTTCTTTCCATGTTACTTATATTTAAAATAAAAAATATAATGTTGAGGCTAAATAAAATTTTAATTATAGAATCCTGCTTAGTTTATAAAATTAATTTACAGAATACTGCTTAATTTCTTTTTATATATTTTTACCAAAATTCTTGCAAAGAGACCAAAATTTTATGTAGTATTTATACTACTAGAAAATTTACTAATTATTTAAGCCTCACTTCTCAAACACATATGTGCACATGAATCCCCTGGATCTTGTTCAAATGCAGATTTTGTTTTAGGGGGTACGGGACAGGGGTTGTAGCTGTAACAAGTTCCCTGAGGATGTCAATAACTAGAGCTCTAAGGAAGGATCCTACTATGTGTAGCAAACATGCAAAAACACATCTATGCTCTAGCAATAAGACTCAGGTCATTTAGAGCTGATAACAAATGATTTAGTCAACAAATACTTATTGGCTACTTACCCCCTCTGTTACTGAGAGAAAAAAAAATCAAGACATTAGGGTAAACTTCAATGTACCTGTTCTTTTCAAAAATTAAAAGTGCAGTGAGTATTATGTAGATCATTACTTATTTTAAAAAAATATCCCTTTTCTTTAAAATAATATAATCATATATAACATCCAGCCACAGACTCCATAACTCCTTTTCATGAAATTGTGGTATCAACATGATTTTTAATTTTCCCCTATTATTCTTTCTTTCTGTCTCCTTCCTTCCCACTTTCCCTCCTTCTCTCCCCCATTCCCCTTCTCTCCCTCCCTCCCTCTCCCTCACCCACTCTCTCCCTCTCTCTTCCAGGTTATTATATGCAAAGCAGCTATCGCCTGGGAAGCAGACAAGCCACTTTGCATAGAAGAGGTTGAGGTAGCTCCCCCCAAGACACATGAAGTTCGAATTCAGGTGAGAGGGGACTTTCCCTGGGCAGGACAGACAAGGCACTAAGTGCACCCTTGGCTTCTGTCAGGTCAAGCCTCTGTGGTATGACTGGGAAGCCCTGGAGTTCTCAGTACGGGGGCATTATATTTTTAGGTTCAGTTAAACCCAGGCCTTACCCCCAGGATGGATAATTTATTAGTTATTTATGATTAGTTATTGATTATGGGCTTAAAATTTAACTAATGTACCTTAACATTAATGACTAACCTTAAGAATCAGATTAAGTAACTCATATTATATTAGAATTAGTTATGTTTTGTTTTCATTTTCCAGTTGTTAATTATTGGAAAGTGTTGTTAAAGGGAAGATAGAAAATTTGTTTCAAAACAAGGGAAAGGAAAAGCTGAAGTGCCTAGACAGCACTGGGTGTTGGGTGCCCAGATGAAGGGACAGGTGTGAGGTAGCAGGGAGAAGGGCCCACACTGAGTAGACAGATCACCGACAGCAAGTCGGGATGATTTCTCCATTTTCCCAGAGCTGGCTGGCAGGCTAAGTGTTTCCTCCAACCACCACGGTCAGAGCTTATACATGAGAATGAGTGGGATAGCCTCATGAGCAAAATCTTGAACAAAACAAAACACACTGATATGGTAGTAACTAATTTAGATAACCCTTTACTTGATACCTCACTTCATAAAATTTTTATTACCTCTATTTCATTTCATGTCATTTCAACAAAATTTGAACGGGGCCTAGACACTTATGTTTTCTCCACTCCTTCTGCCTATTAGACTTTGTTTAAATTTTCCCCATTACCTTTGATTTTGTTCCTCTTCTGGAGACAGTAACTGCCAATTTTATCTCTTTTTATGATTTTTCAATGACAGTAAAAGTCAGAAAACAAAGGTATAAGAAAAAGAATACATCCTAATATATTTTTATTTGTTATTTTTTCAAAGAATTATTCTTTTACTGAGCTATAAGAATGTTGTTAAGTTTCAAGATAACATTGAAGTTATCTTAAAATCTTCCACCTAACAACACCAATGATATAACTGCAGAAACAACTCAAGAATGTGGTTGCTTTGTAGATAATCGCCACTGGCGTGTGCCACTCTGATGCCCATATTCTCCACCCTCAATTTACGGATGCTGTTTTCCCAGTGATTCTTGGCCATGAGGGGGCAGGAATTGTGGAAAGCGTTGGGCCAGGAGTGACTGAATTCAAACCAGGTATTTTATTTTCTGATTCCAATTGAGTGGAAATGTCAGAATATTTCAGGAATAATTCCTGGATTTGCATGCTATAATTGATCTCTGTTTACATAAGGGGACCATCTTCTCCAAAGCAAAATTGAGAAACACAATCTATCACAGTCTAATAATGAAACAGAATACTTGAAATCAGAATTGTCTAATAAAAGCTGAGGAATAGGGTCACTTTATTTAGATATACCAATGAGAACTGTCCCATGAGGCAAAGCTACAAATTTACATTAAACTGAAGCTGCCATGAAGGCACAGATGACAACTTATAACAGTGTCCTCTAAATGAACAGAAAACTAATGAAATATGAAGAATTTAAAGAATGGGGGAGCTCATTCTATAGGTAGATTAAATGAGAAATATTATACATATGTCAATGTTAGCTTAAATGTTTTTGGAAGTTTGAAAGATAAAAATAATACATAAGTGAAATGTGCCAACAACTGAAATTATTTATTTCAGATTTCATAGCAGTCCCACCAAATATTGGAATGCAGGCCATGCAACTCTCACTCGGCAGACAGGACAACCATTTCATTCTTTCTTCCATTAAGGTGAATACTCCAAATCTCGGAGTATAGTACCTTTTCATTCCAAATAAGATCATAAAAACAAATTGCTTCTGGAAGTTTGGTACTCATGAGGGAGTCTGGCCAATGTAGTCCCAAACCCGCCACTTACTCGCTGTGTGACCTTAGCCAATTAGTCACTTTTCTGTGAGTCAGGTTGTTGTTTTTTAACAAAGAATGATAATAGCATCTGTCTCAAAGAATTAGATGAGACCATACAAGTAAGGAGTGAGAGTGGTACCTGGAACACACTGAATGTTGAACAAATGTTCATCATTCTTGGACTTTGGTCATCAGAGGGTAAAAGCCATTTTTAAATCAAAATTAAATAAAAAATAGGAAACATGGAATTTGAGATTAAAACAAATGGTAAAACACAAAGATGGTATAAAGTTTACTCTCTGTATCTAGCCTATCACTGTCCACCTCTTCTGTTATTTTGTATAGGGATGTTCTATTCCATACCAGTATTTAGAAGTATAATAAGCAACAGTCAGGATGTAGAGAGCTGCAGTGGCAGCAGAGTCTCAGAGAGGACTTTTCACCTCATGGTATCAATACCAGTCTGTTGCTTGACAGCCCAGTAGCAGGGGGGAATGCAAAATAAATATAATATTTGGGGAAATCAGCAGTCTTATAGAGTAACAAAATGTTACAGCCACCTATACTTTCTGCTGAACATAAAGTGTACTCCGTAAAGAATGGTATCTTCCACTGATTTGTGTGGTAGAAGTTATTTAACTGTAATATTTATAAGTAACATTTATAGGTACCATGCAATGTATGGCCTTTCTTTCTAGGTAACAAAGTAATTCCACTCTACATACCTCAATGTAAAAAATGCAAGTTCTGTCTGAGTCCAGCCACAAATTTCTGTGCAAAACTCAGGTAAGCTCTACACATTGTTAGTAAGAGTATAGCTTGGTACAAATATTTTGGGCAGTACATTGGCAATGCCTAAATTGAAGTTAAAGAGGTGCATATTTTCTACCTACCAATTCTACTCAAGTGTGTACAAGAAACTGTTGCAAAATCACCCAAAGAGACATGTGCTAAAACGTTCATTGCAAAATTGTTTGTGATAGCAAACAATTGAAAATAGCACAAATATCCATCAATAAGAGAATGGATTAACACAAATTTTTTCAAACATTTTCATCTTATGGTACACATAAACCAATTACTAAAATTCTGTAGTACACCAAAAATATATGTTTTGCCAATCTAACAAAAAATAGGTATAATTTTGACTCATTCACATCAGACAGCTACTGTTGTGTTGGCTGTTGTCATTTTTTTTATTTGACCATCTAAGAGAAAAGAGCTCAGTGACTCTGACTAAATAGTCAGGTATTACATGTTTAAAAATTTTTGCAGCACACTGGTTGAAAATCACTGGGTTAACAAATTGCTATGTAACAGGACAATGGAATATTATATAACTATCAAAATGGCTCAACTTGATCTACAGGTATCAACAGAGAACACAGCAGCCCCCCTTATCTATGGTTTTGCTTTCCAAGGTTTCAGTTATCCATGGTAAACTGTGGTCTGACAATATTAAATGGAAAATTCCAGAAAGAAACAATTTGTCATTTTACGAAATCTCACACCATCCTGCCCACCCACCCCCAAAGTGAATCATCTCTTTGTCCATCTCTTTGTCCCCTGCCCCTTCGTCACTTAGTAGCCAGCTTGGGTATTAGATCCACTATCACAGAATCTCAGTGCTTGTGTTCAAGTAACCCTTATATTACTTCACAATGGCCCCAAAGTATAAAAGTAGTAATATTGAAAATTCAGATATGCCAAAGAGAATCTATGAGATGCTTTCTTTAAGTGAAAAGGTATGTATATGTAGGGGGAAAAAAATACAGCATACCCGGTCTGTCTGGAAAAAGTCCAGCCATTGTTAACGTAATGAGGCTGGTTTGTGCTCCATCGATGTAACCTGGCAGCCATTTGAGAGTGGACTGGAATGCACATGCATGAGCAATGATGACTTCAGTGTACTAGTCAGTGGGGACGATAGACTCTGTTGAGTGAGCATGCGTACTGTGTGGTCATCACACTCAAAATGACTAAGTAGAGCAATGAATCTGCATCAAATTTGGTGTTAAGCTTGAACATTCTTCCACAGAAACTATTTAGATGATTCAGAGGCTGCAACTATGGGCAACTGGTGATTGGCACCTTCATCACAACAATGCGCCCACTCATCCAATACATCTCATGCAGAGTTTTTTGGTGAAACATCAAATCACCCAGGTGACTCAGCCTCACTACAGCCTAGATTTGACACCTTGCAAATTCTGGATTTTCCCAAAACTAAAATCACCTTTGATTTTGAAAGGGAAGACATTTCAGACCCCTGATGAGATTCAGGAAAATATGATGGGGCAGCTGATGACAATTGGGAGAACTTTGTGAGGTCCCAAGTTGCCTACTTTGAAGGGGGCTAAGGTGTCATTGTCCTATGTGCAATGTTTCTTGTATCTTGTATCTCCTTAAGAAATGTCTCCATTTTTCATATTACATGGCTGGATACCTTCTGGACAGATCTTGTATATAGGGTTTGGTACCATACAAAGTTTCAGGTATCCACTGGAGGTCTTGGACATGTCCCCAGGTGATAAGGGGGACCACTGTGATCTCACACAAACATTAGGAGAAAGATATTACATACAAAAACAATATCATAAACTATTTATGGTTATGAGTGTGTAAGTAAAGGTATAAACACATACCAGAATGATAAATGTCAAATTCAGAATAGCAGCTACTTCTACAGAAAATGAGAGAGGAATGCAATGAGGCATAGTAAAGTAATTTATTCTGAAGCCACACAGATATAAGTCTTAGAGCTAAATTTTGAATCTAGGCAATTAGCTCCAGAGTACAAAATCTTAATCACTTTATTCGTTACTTTACTGAGACTACAGAAAAATCTATTTCTCCTTAATGCTAATTGAAATTAGTTATGGTACATCTATTATTGTGCCTCAATTCCCTCATCTATGAAATGGGGATAATACCAATGCCTATTTAACAGGGTTGTTACAGATATTCAAAGAATTATTGATCCTTTTGCAAACTTTAATGTAACAATAGATTTGGCCCTTAACTATCAGTTCTTTCTGACATCAGAAAAAGATAAAATATTATGTATCTCCAGATGAAAATACATACCACCACCTTTAAAATACCCCTACAAAAATATAAAACCCAAATCAGATCAAGTATTTAGATAAAAAATATAGTTTAGAGGAAATTTAGAGATGGAGAAACAAGTTAAACCAGATGACAGCAATGCAATCAGAAAAATCTAGAATAAGGGAAACTCTACAAGACCAATAACTATTTCTTCAAAAAATAAACTGCAAGGAAAAAAACAAGAGGGAAGGTAAGAATCTGTAAATTAAAAGAGATTTAAGAGACATACCAACCAAATGTAATGTGTGGACTTATGAGAATCTTTATCTTTTAGACATACATACTGAAACAATGAAAGTGATGCCTGGGTTTTCCTTCAAAACAGTCCAAAATGGGGAGAGGGTAGGGGGTGCAGTGCAGGTGGGGGAGGGGGTAACAGATGAAACTACATCAGCCATGAGCTGCTAATGGCTGAAGCTGGGAGAGGCTTACATGGAGACCCATTATGCTGTTTTTTCTACTTTTATATTTGTTTGAATTTTCCATAATAAAAAATGTTTAAAGAATACGTGCAAAACTCTTAAAAGAACTTCTAGCACATAAAAATTATTTAATAAAAAGTTTATTATTATCATCATTATTATCTTTAGACTACTCCTGACTAGTTAATCTATTATATTATATTTTATATTATTTATATTATGTTTACTATATATTATAGTATAAGTAACAAATATATTGAACTTATGCTATTTATATGACATATAAATACAAAATTTATTATATTATATTATATTATATTATATTATATTATATTATATTATATATATTTAGGCAAAAATCATTTTCTCAATTTCTCCATATCATAAAATTGTTATAATTAATACATAATGCCTAATTTTTGTTTTCAGGAAAGTAACCAGTGGTTCTTTTACTTTCTTTTTTTTTTCTATCTTCTTAAATAATTCTCTAGTCAATTCAAAAGTCCTGCTGTTGGTCAAAATCTAATGGAGGACAGAACCAGCAGGTTTACCTGCAAAGGAAAACCAGTTTACCATTTCATGGGGACCAGCACCTTCTCTCAGTACACTGTAGTATCAGAGACTCATCTTGCCAAAATAGATGATGATGCAAATTTACAGAGAGTCTGTCTGCTTGGATGTGGGTTTTCAACTGGCTATGGAGCTGCAATCAATGTTGCCAAGGTAAAGTGGTTAATCACCAGGTTATATAAAATAGAAGCTATTAGAAGGCTGTGTGATAAAGCTACTAGAATTATCTTCAAACCCTGACTCCATCGTTTATCACCTCTGTAATTTTAGGCAAGTTATTTAATTTCTCTACTCCAACCTCTCTAATAATATCTGCTACAAATTACTGTGGGAATATTAAATCATATTACACATGTGAGACATCTGGCCCAGTGGCTGGCATATAGTTAGCACCTAGGTCATGTTCATTTCTTTTACTATACTAATATGTTATATTGTAGTCTGTCCCAAATTTAAACACAGCTTAAATGTGTCCCCTCTATATGAATCCTTATCCTGGGACAGCAGATCTAGTAAAGAGACAATAGAAACTACAGAGACCCACCTGTCCCTATATGGCCACTCCTACTTTCTCCCTGATGCCATAGATTTCTCTCACTGAACTGTAGTAGTTCACCTCTGCTTGTCATCCTATCATTTTGTGGATCTGGCAGAGGGTCTCAGATGGCAGAACTGATGGCGGCAAGATGTGTCCCTGGAATCCCGTGTTAGGATAAGCTTTCTAAAGCTGTTAACTAAGAGACTATAGAGATGCCGGTAACCCTCAAACAATCTCCTTGACATCAGTCTTCATTCCTTGACTCCAAATTGCAAAATGCAACTAAAATTGGTCTTTCTAAACAACAGATCTGAAGATTTCATTCCCCTTTCATCACTCCTCTTTTCCTTCACAGTATGCTACTGTGATTCTCCCTACTCCTCCCCGCCCAGGCTCACTGTTCTGGGCCTGGCCTCCAGTCACTGGTCTCTGGGCTTTCTTTGCATACCTTGTTCCCATCAACACTGCCTGGAAAGCTCCCCCACCTCTGCTGGCTGGCTCGATTTATTTGTCATCTCCTGTTGGAAAACTATTCCAGCCTTTTGGGCATGCATTAGGTGCCCCTCCCAGTTTTCCCCAAAGTATCTGTGTTTATTCCTATCTACTTTCTTGTCACATAATGGAGAAATTTCTCATTATTTCTTCTTCCTATAAAACTATTTGCTCCTTGAAGGCAAGAACTATCTCTTGTTCATTGTGATATCTCTGGAGCATAGCCCTGTGCTTGGCTCATAGTAGAAATGTGATAATTTTTCAATGAATAAATGAAAAAGCTAGTTTCATATGTAACCCTTAAAACATCATGGTGAGGTGTGGTCCTCAGTTTCACAACAAAAATTCCCTTTTATCTGGTTGCCTTGAGTTGTTCAGTGTGAAGGAAACAAAGTCAGCCTAATGAAAATAAGAGGCTGATCTAGCAGCCAGAATATGACTTTTCATTGAGAATTATATCTACCAAGCATATAGGAATGCTACTCTTGGCAATCAGCACATTATCTCCCTTTAAAAAAATCATTTGCTCATTCACTCATTCACTCATTCACTCATTCACTCATTAATAAAAATTAAAAGTTGTATGGGAAGCCAAACTATAATCTGAAGGCTCCTGGAGGAAGGGTGTTCTTTGGCTGGAGTTAACAGCAATGGGACCTTGGCAGTCACAGCACTTCCTCCTGCAGATAGCATTGGAGTCTCAGGTAGAATTATTGTTCTTTGGGCTACACACATCTCCTTTCTGGACTCTATGCAGACTCTCCCCTTCTACTACTATAGTCTCACTTCAGAAATATTAACACTAGAGATTCAGCTATAACGTTCTTTTAAACCTAGTCAAAGTTGATCTAAATCACAGGACATGTTCTTCCCACTGTTGAGGAACAGCTAAACCACCTCAGGAAATGCTCAAAGAAAAGTTCATCTGATGGGACCCAGTAAACGGAAGTGAAGTATCACCAATTCTAGACAAGAGGCAAGACCCTCAATAAAACTAAATTTCCTTCTGGGAAAAAAATGATGCAACAACTCTATAATTATTATGCATCTTCCACAACATCACCAGAACCCCTAATCCTTTTTAATTTGCTTGTAATCTTTACAGCCAAATTAATCACATTTCATGGAGATCTTTGAAAGTATGAAAATGTCCTGTAACAATGTTGTCTGCAGATAGAAAATCAAATGGGTGGGGGAGGATTTTATAGTGACTGCCCCAATACTGCAATCAAAAGCACCGTTACAAACAAGGGTGCAGTTATATAACACAATCAGTGCAGTGTATTCAACTTACACGTTTGTTATGAGCTGCCCTGGAAATCACACTACTGCGTACAACATTGCTGCAATGGGAAAAAATTCATTTCTACATTCAGTGAGACTTATAGGCAAGATTTTTAACACAGTTTCTGGAGGAATATATTTGAAAATAAATTAAGCACATGCCACAGTATTGTAGTAAATAGTATATAGCAAGTATATAGAACAATATTCTGAATATTTACAAAATACATTTTTATTTACCCTGAATAGCGAAAGCCAGTATATACATACCCAATATCATGCATAAAGTAAGAGATGCACATTCTCTCTATTCTTAGTAATTTTTTTCCAATTTAGAATGTATTGATATTTCTCTGGGCAGATTTTTTTCTTTCCCTTTTATTTATGCTTTAATTTAAACAGTTTCTCATCTTCATTAAAAAACAATAGTTAAACATTTCTCTGCACAGTTGTTGGGGGTTTTTTGTTTGTTTATTTGTTTTGCAAGTATCTCACTCTACAGATTAACATATTCCAGTTGGCACTACTTTCTGATTGAAGAGTCAGGAAATGTTTGTGGCCCTGGCTGGGCTGCTCAGTTGGTCGGAGCATCATCCCATACACCAAAAGCCTATGGGTTTAACCACTGCCAGGGCACATTTCTATGTTGTGGGTTTGTCATCTCTCTCTCTCCCCACCCCCACTCCCTTCCTCTCTCTCTGAGCTCAATTTTTTAAAAACATACCTCAAGTGAGGAAAATTTTTTTATAAAGGAAATTTTGTGGGAAAAGTGTTATTTAAGTCAGGCTAAAAATTAGGTTATACTTTAATTAAAGGAAATAAGGTGAAAAGCGCAGCATGCTGAAGGAGCAGCATGAACTAAGACATGAGGAAAGGAAAGTGTGACAGTTTTGTGGCTGTGGTAACTGAGAATTTCATGAAGATGAAAGTGGAAGGTAACAGGGGTCAGATAATAAAATTCCTCCAGTGCCATGCAAATAAAAATGGATCTCATTCCATTTAAATAAGTTGATCACTGGGATAATTAAGTTAATTCACATTTAGAGAAACATTAGTGGTCATTCAAAACTGTAACATTAACACAACCAAATAAGGCTGATTAGAAATAGAACCATCAAATTACTTGCGATCTACTTAAAAGGGCAAACAATAAATCCTTTTTAATGTGTGAACTTTAGAATTTCATTCTGGTAACACTGAAGGGGAAAAGAAAACAAAGAAACAATTTCCACCAGGGCTTGCTCCTCATAAATTGATGATCCTAATGGCCCTCAAATGATTCTCTGAATTTAATCAGTGATTTGTTCATATTTGCTTTGATAAATTGCCCCAACTGGCTACATCGTTTAGCCTTATGACAGCCAGCCCTTTATTTGTATGTTCCTGCCTCCACCTCACTCCGTACCCTTAAAAAGAAAACAGTGGGACTAGATGTTTTAAGTTTAAGTTAACATGATTTTCCTGCCTGCAGGTCACCCCAGGTTCTACTTGTGCCATCTTCGGCCTGGGAGGTGTGGGTCTTTCTGCTATAATTGGTTGTAAAGTATCAGGAGCTTCCAGAATCATTGCTGTTGATATCAACAGTGAGAAGTTTGCAAAGGCCAAAGCCCTTGGAGCCACTGACTGCCTCAATCCTAGAGACCTCCCAAAGCCCATCCAGAAGGTCATCATTGAAATGACCAACGGGGGTGTGGATTTTGCATTTGACTGTGCAGGCGGATCTGAAGCCATGGTATGTATATTTTTATAACAGTATATAATTAATAATACTATTAAAATTAATAAACACTGACAGTGTGTATATGCTAATATATTTATTAATTTCATATTTAATATTAGTGTATTTATGTAAATTATGTTTATGTAATAAGCAGTGTTTATTAATAATGTATTAGATAGTATTTCGTGTATTATAATTGATATTTAATTGGTTAATATATGTTATTACTACTCAATACTAATGTTATTAATATTTCTCTACATTCTTCCACATGAAACTAAGAGAAAATTTAAAAATCAAAATTTTTAAAGAATTGTGCTTGCCAGAAGTGAGCAAGAAAAATGAGAAAAGAAAAGGAAGGTTTAAAGGAGGAGTAAGAGAATCTTCGGGTGACTGTGACACCCTAACAGCCTAACACCCTCCCATCAAAAAGTAGAGCAGTGAGGCCAGCAACCTACCTCAATAAATGGGCTGTGAAACTAGATCCAAATTATATATTTGAAATTTTCAATATAATAAATATATGCCTACTACAAAAAGAAAAAGTAAAGCTTTTCTCCCTAAACACTACAGTTTTGTATTATTCAGATTTTTCTCCTCCGAGGATGGGCTCTGATTTGCAGGGTCCTGAAAAGGCCCTGAGTGGCAGCACTGGCTGCAGCCCATGAAGCCAGCTGTCTCTGCTCCACTCCAGAAAGCCAGGAGAGCCACCTCCACAGGCAACAAATGGAAAAGTGAGCTTGCTAGAGTGCCCAGCCTTTTTAGCACCTAATGCATATTTGCTTAAAAACACTAAGTAGAGTTTTGTTTACTTTTTTTTTAATGAACTGACCACAGAATTCAACTAAATTATCTGCCTATGGCTCCTTCTTATTTCTTTGGTGAGAACAGCGAAATGTGTGGGGTTTTTGCTTTTATTTACACCTTCACTCAGCCTGGATCCTAAAACTCTCCTCAGGGAAGGTGTAAAAATAAAATTCTATGCTTCAACAGGAGCAGGCTTTGCAGGTTCTTCCCCTTGGTTCTTACCTGACTAGTGCGCTCCCCAGGAGAGAATGGAGGCCAGAAAGAGCCTCTGAGAGCAGCAGGCTGCCATTCCTGGGTCTTTCTTCCCAGAATGGTTTCATTGCATTAATATAACTGTTTAAAAGACGGTCAGGCAAGTAATAAGCACTCAATAAATGCTAGTTGTTACTGAAATTCATGCATTGAAACCTCCTTGCCCTGCACTGCTCCCCTGGGTTCAGAGCTTCTGGCCCTGCTTTTTAATTGTCCTTGGCACCTGCAGCATGCAAGATGCTACATCCATTCCTCCACTTTGCACTGCTCAAATCTTTTACAAACATTGAAATTCAGCCTGTTTACCTAATTTCCCTAGTACATACATTCTCAGCACTTCCTTATAATGCCTGGAGAGATGTTGGTTTTTAGTACTAGTGATTAGACCACACCTTAGATATGCTCATGAGTTGGGGACCCAGGTACCAATATTTTTTTACAAGTTTCTCAAGTTGAGAACCACTGACCTAAAATTTGGCAGCTTCTATTATTTACTGATTTATTATTTTTAAAAGTGCATTTTAAATTATGAAATAGAATTATGCTAGAGAACCCAAATTTCAAAAGATGTAATTTATCTAATCACCAAAATGATGAACTAGATCTCTACCCTTCCATTGAAGTTTTAATAACTAGTTAAAACTCTGGGTTGCAGAGGAGATTCCAACAATGGCTACGAACTTGGTGTCAGTGACCTCTCATGCTCTACAGCAGCCTAAAGAACCCAACAGAACAATTAAAAAGTTACAATAATTAACAATTTTATAAGATTTTGAGAATTCAAAATAATTCTCCTCAAAAGTTATCAGAGGCTACTAAATAAAACCTTTAATTTGCATATAATGCCCTTTTAACTAAGTCATTATTATGGAGGTTAATTCCTGCTTAGAACAAAGGTCAGAAATGTAGAAAAAGCAACAAGAAAAACACTGAAAAAAACCCCCAAAAACAGAAATCAATGTAATCAGCTACCTTAAGGTGACCAGCAGTCTTTTCCCCTCTCCATGAATCTATGATATATATGAAAACAAAAATGGTTCTGCCATATAAAAATTTCAAAAAGTAGAAGTTTCTATTTAGAAATGGTAGGAATTCTCAAAAACGATAAATAAGCACATAATTAAGTAAAAATGTCAAAGCATATTCTTGAAGTTCTGGGTCATTGTATTGGGTTGGTCAAAAAGTCCGTTTAGTATTTTCCATAACAGAAAATGTGTTTTTCATTTTCACCAATAACTTTATTCATTTGGATATTTTGAGTATGTCGACTAGCTATCACTTGGTAGAACATTGATTGCTCTCAATTAACGTCTTGATTTGATCACTATCAACTTCAGCTGGTCTACCCGACCGTGGAGCATTGTCTAGGGAGAAACCTCCAACACAAAACTTCACAAATCACTTTTGATACATATGATCAGTCACAGCACCTTGCTCAACAACTGCACAAACCTTTTATTTTTTGCATTTCAGCTACATTTTTACCTTTCTTGAAATAATAAAGCATAATATGTCAAAAAATTGCATATTTTCTTCCATCTTCAAATATTAAAATGGTTACACAAAAATTCACCAATTTTGATAATTTTTTAAATGCACACTGATATGACAGCTGTTACAATCTAACAAAATTGTTTTGAATGAAGTTAAAAACAACTAAGCACTACTAGAGCCATATTAAGGAAAAAACAAATGAACTTTTTGGCCAATGCAATATTTTCTGTCACTAGAGAGACACAGGGGGAGAGAAGTTGAAGAGAATTTATTGTACTTCAAACTCCCTCTTTCATATAGTGATCAGTGATGGAAAAGAACCATACTTTCTACTGGAACTCTGTCAAAGTAAAAATGCCTCAATAGGTCAGAATCAAGTTGCCCACTGCCAATGGCAAGGGATATAGAACAAAGCTTACATTTTTCTTCTATAATATTAGTCTGAAAACATTTTTTTATTTTTTAATCCTCACCCAAGGACATGCTTTATCGATTTTAGAGAGAGAAAGAGGCAGAGAGACAAACATCGATGTGAGAGAGAAACATCCATCGGCTGCCTACCATACATGTCCCAACCAGGGGTCAAACCCACAAAAGTCTCAAAATATTTTAAATGTTTATCAATTTACTATAGGGTTTCTAAGTGGAATGGCCATCCATGAGTTTTTATCTTTTGTACACCTATTTACATTTTCAGTCTTTGGGAGTTTTATCTTCACCCCAAACTTGCAGTATGCTAAGATCAAAATGTTTTCTCTTTCTCTCGTGCAAAGATCAAGACAACTCTCCTGAACCACTTTTTTCTATGTGGGGAGTCACCAATCAAGGAAGTTCAAATGCATGGCTTCCCAATCTCAACTTGAAGTTGTCTTGGTTGCTGTGGCAGGAGAAGGGACACCTGGCAGATTGCAAACTGGCTTTTCTGTCTCATCTAGGAAATGACACACATCACTTCTACTCAAAGCTCATTGGCCAGAACTAGTAACTTAACTCCACCCAACTGCAAGAAAGAGAACTTTAAAAAAAAAAGTGGAGAAGCAGATAAAATGTTTTATGAGCAGCAGCCAGTGTGATTTTAACTATTTTACCTTCTATTTTTAATGGCATTTCTTTTCATTTATCCCACATTGAGATCTACTAAGTTTACAGTATATTCCTTATCTAGTGAATAATCACCCTCTTCATGATTTTAAAGATTTTGATTCTATGCCCCTGAAATTGCAAATATTTTAGTATATACCCATGGTTAATAGTCAATAAACAGGGTGAAATAATATGTTCTGTTTCTTTCTAATATCTTTTTGATTAAGCTCAACATTTTATTGAATGTTCTATCTGAAACAAAACTTCAAGTCCCAATCTACTACAGGATGACTCCATTAGCTAGACTCCCATTATTTCATATGCAAACTTGTACAAATTTTCCCTAAAACACAGCACAGATGTACAGTGAAGACAAGTTTTACTTTTCTACTTACTCACCTCACCTTTTTGTTTGACCTTCCAGAAAGCAGCCCTGGACTGCACAACAGTAGGTTGGGGATTGTGTACTCTCATTGGAGTGGCTGCCAGTGACGAAGGACTGACTATTTCTCCAGTGGAACTAATAATGGGCCGTACTATCAATGGAACAATATTTGGTGGTCAGTTTTTTTTCTTTAAATTTTCTCCATAGTAGTACTACTCACATTCTTATAGTGAAGATTACTGAAAAGAAAGGAAAACAACTTGTTTAAATATTGAGTGTGTAGAATACATGTAAAGACTACATAAAAAGCTACTCTATTAATTACTTGAAAGGAACAGAATTTGTATAGAACAATAACTATAATTTGCAAATTGAAGTTCAATTTTCATTAAAATGAACCAACACAGAGGAACAAAAGGCAAACTTGAACCAAACAGAGATAATTTCTTATTTAGAAATAAGAAATAATCTTGAATTTTTCTTATGAAGAAAAATTTTAAAGTATTATCTACTTTTTTCTATACTTTTTTAAATCAAGTTTAGAAAATTAAAGATGGGAGGGGGTTTAATCTATTTGGAGCAAGTCAAATATGACCAAATAGTGTTGTTCATTCAACAAACACTGATTAAACTGCCTGTTTATGTCAAACACCATTTCTTTATTTGGACTTTTGGTCAAATTACAGGTTGGAAAGGTAAAGATTCTATTCCAAAACTGGTTACTGATTACAAGAATAAGAAGTTTGACCTGGACATATTGGCAACACATACCCTGCCTTTTGACAAAATCAATGAGGCATTTGACCTAATGTACCAAGGAAAAAGGTAAATTACCAAACAGATGGATAAGTGGTTTGAAAAACCTTACAATGATTCCATTTGATGATAAAAACTAATCCATCTATTTTCTGACATTTTCCACATCATCAGACATATAGAGATGTTTAAAAGATTAGATAGTGCCCCTGGTTAGTGTGGTTCAGATGGCTGGAGCATCATCCCATACACCAAAAGTTGGGGGTCAGTTCCTGGTCAGGGCACACACCTAGGTTGTGGGTTAGATCTCTAGTCAGGGCACCTTTGGGAGGCAATTGATCAACATTTCTCTCTCTCTTTCCCTTCCTCTCTGTCTAAAATCAATAAACATATTTTTTGATTTTTTATAAAAAAGATTAAATAATGGCCATTGAGGGGGGACCCACTTCCTACCTACCTATTCTGTTTCCATAATATACATTGCCATAATATACACTGTTCCAACATAGAGTGGTGGTATAAACTGACACATATTTTTTTTCTTTCACAAACAATCATTAACTTAGTTGGGGCCACACCCTAGAAAGAGAGGTTTCCATGCTACAACATCAGGTCTCTCCAGTACAGTATAGTCCTGGCCCTGAAATCATTACGTTCTGTAAGAGTGCACAGTGCTTCGATCAGACTCAGGTAAAAACCATTGAGAGGTGAGCAGTGAGTGGCAGGTGTCAGATACTTACAGGATATCCCAACTCCCTCATTCTCCTGCTTTGTCATGGGTCTTTTATAAGATACATCTGACCCACAGTTTAAGCTCTATTGTGTTTCCTTGGCATGTACTCTGAGAACTGATTTACAGAAAGGTCCCAGCTGGGGGATCCATAGCAACTGGGGAGTGGGTAAGACTATGATCAACAATTTTGGTTAAAATGATCAAACCTTGATCAATGGAAGGAAAGGGCAAAACACCAGGAAGAGTGTTGCTCAGGGGAGATGCAGGACAAAAGAACAGAGAAGAGAAGCCATTACAAAATGGGGATGGAGGTTCCTAAAGTTAAATTACAGGAGTTGGATGCAGAGAAGCAACATCACAAAGGAAGAATATAGGTCCATGGTATGAGGAGCCAGGCTATTTCACAGGGAAGGAATCTGAAGAAATGCCCCTACTGACATAAGCTCCCTAATTAGAAACATGTTAACTACAACATATCAAAAAGAAATTCAATGAAAAGAAAAGAAATAAACATTATTTTTAAAGTTATGCTAAGTAACTTAATACATAAGCTCTACAATATCTTGCATAATCTCAAAATCCCTATATTCCTCAAACTAGTTGAGTTTTGTTTGAGGCCGTGGATCTTGGATCTCACAGCTCCTCCACCACTCCTCATTTTCTCTAGAGTTCTCAGTCATGGAATGTACCCAACAAGGATGCTAAGTGGCAGCCAAATGGAAAATGTTGCATTGCTTTATTAATAAGGGATCAAGTCTCCCATACTTTTAAAATAGGCCTGGTTACCAGTGGTAGAAAGGAGGCCTAGGGGGAACACCTGAATGAGGCCTCCTACTCTCCCTGTGGCCCACTGAAAAGACCACCTGATTGCCCACACAGATGGAAAGGGGGCAGCAGAGAAGGCCGAGGATGAGCCTTCCCAGGTGTGCTTACCATAGGAGTCAGGAAACACACGTGAGGACAGACCCTCCTGCCATACAAACTGCATAGAAGCCAGGAAGCAGAGGAGAGGAGATGGGCCCCAACAACCTACTGGCCAGTGAAGTTGCCCTCACCCTGACTCATGGTGAGGAAGGGACACACAGGTTCTCCCTCCACAGACAGGTCCAGCTCAAGTCCCTGAATGAAGAAATCATTTATGCACAGCAACCCGCAGTTCCTTCAGAACTGAGATAAGGAATTCTCTGTTTCTGAGGCTTATCCCCCATTTTGCTATGGCCTGTTGAAGGACTTATTCAGGAGTAGGAATATTTGGGTTCTCGGAAAGCAGTATTCCAGCTCACCCGCCACCTCCTCTTTTATGGCCAGTCTGCCCTCAGCTACAGGAGAGCCAACAGCAGTGTCTGTTCCAAGAGGAAAACATCACCACAGCGCTGTGCTCTCCTTCTCTGCAGCACCTCTGGGCAGCAGCGTCCTCGGCTGGGGCCAGTCGGGGTCCCCGATTTCCCCCCAGCTTGTTGACATCATATATAAAGTATTTTTAATGCCAAAAAATGGAAGGGGATAACAAGATAAAGAAATTAGGCTTACAGAATTGTGTCTCCAAAGAAAGACTAAATCAAATCTTGAAATGAAAAAACAAAAATTGTGAGTTTTGGCTAAATTTATCTTTAAAATTATACTGATTTTTTATGTATAATTATTAACAGCATTCGAACAATCCTGACCTTCTGAAGAAGCCGGGACATTTTGGAAGACGACCTGACTGATTATGAGCCTGTCTAGTTAACTTACAATCTGATATGACGAACCAAGGGTCGCCATGAATTTAAACAAATATTTACAGCCAGTATCTCAACATCAAAGAGCTATGAAGATTACAGCATTTGTAGTAAAATATATTAGTGTTTCCTGTGTTAAATAATTATGATGACTGATGTGCTTATGAATAGAATCAGGATGTTTGGGAACTGTTTAAAACTAGTTCTGGAGAAATGGGAGTGAGAAACGAACCAATAATAATAAAAAAAAAACCCTAGATTGGTTATACATTCACAGTTTTTTTAGGTTGGGTGATAAATACATGGGGCTTAAGTATACTGTTCTACTTTTGTATATGTTTAAAACTTTCCATAATAAAAATTTTACTAGGAAAACATCTCTTACAGAATAGGCTGACAGTGACCAGAGGGGAAAGGGGAGGGAATTTCAAGGGAAAAGGGGAAGGGTTTACAGGAACATGTATAAAGGACACATGGACAAAAACTAGGGAGAGTGGAAATGGGAGGGAGAAGGGGAGGGTTGGGGGGTTGGGCTGGGATGGGAGTAAAAGGCAGAAAACTGTACTTGAACAACAATTAAAATAAAAATAAAATAAAAATATCTCATACATATGTGATATGTATATCACACATACGATGCTATTATATAATTTCTGAGTTCCAATAAGCTACAAGCTACTCTTCTTTAATAAGCTACTAAATAATTTCCTTGTTAACATCTGTTAATTTCCTTTCACTTAACCCCACTTTGCCTCTGTGAACTGTAATCACAAGTAGTAGGATATCAGAAGCTACATAAATAAATAATATGAAACTAAAGAATTATAAAAATAAAAACACATCTATACTCTCAAATTTCCATCTTTACTAAATAACTGTCCTTTTCCCCTTTGGTAATCATTACAACATGTAATGTTTAGAGCTTTACAGAGTATAATGGCCTGTGATTTGCACTAATTAATCTGTCTTCTGGAGTTAACTGAAAGTGAGAAAAAGAAATGTACTTACAATAAAGTAATGTAAGCAAAATATTTATAGCTATAAGATGTAACAGACAATAAGATTTATATGAAAAACAAAATGAGAGTTTTCAAACTATTACACTCATAGTTAGTTGCTACGTGAACAGTTTAAGGATAAGGCAAGTAGCTTGTATAAGATTAACAAAGATTAGTCTTTACCTTGGCATAATTTCTCAAACCTGCCAGTTTTTTAAAAATGTTTATTGCATACTGACCTCTGAGAGAAGATAAATTTCTCTGAAGCTTGGCTGAGGAGGGTAGTGATATGGTAGGCAGTTAGATGGGCGTGAACAGAGTGGGAAGGGTAGGCCAGACACAGAGGTCACCAGAGTGGAAAGCCCCAGGTGCCTAGCAAGGGGCAAAACTGGGCTGGGATCTCAACCCCGGGATAACTTTTCCTCCCCTCGCATATAACTTGTTATTTGGTTTAGACCTCCTGCCTGACATTTCACATCACTAGTCATATGGCTCAGACCCTCCCCTGGCCTCTCCTCCCCTAGCATGCCTCTGGGCTTATGACAGACCCCCTCAGAGGAGGAACAAGAGGGCTGGAGAATAGGCCCAAACAAGCCCTTGCACAACCACTCTCTTAAGTATTATGCCCTCAGGACAATGAGGTTCTGATGTATATCAAATAATCTTAGGAACAAAGTCTCAGGTCTGTTGAGCACAGACAGAGTTTTGATCAAACTAAAGACAATATCTAGGTCTCAGTTTTGTCTTAGCTCCATGCCCAGAAAAGCACCAAGACCAGGTCAGGCAAAGCCAGGCAAGGCAATGCCATGGCTGCCATCAGGATCAGGAGCAATGACTAATGACCCCCTGCCCAGACAATAACCAATCAGTGGAGACCAAGACCCTGAGGGGACACACCTGGAAAGCTGATGAATATTCTATTGGGATCCTCCCCTGAGGACTCCAAATAAAAACCCTTCAGAGGAAGGACCCAGTGTGAGTCTATCTCTAGAGCATGCCCATGACCTTCCCCCCTCTTCTTTTCCCAGTGCTTTCATTTTCTCTCTCTCTTCCCCCTCCCTCTCCACTGCCCCCCTGCACTCTCGCACTCTACTCTCTCTAT
>PVIA01008540.1:0-45773 GCA_004024845.1 Tonatia bakeri | reverse complement strand
TATTGGCTCTGAATTCTTTCTTAGCCAAAACCCAAGGTCTAACATCTGGTGCCATTCACCATTAACAAGTGGTAATATCTCAAGGTAGAAATTTACATAAATTCCTGCTCATTTAAGATCCCTCATTAGAAATGGAAGCCAGCTAACCCATTTGTAAATACTTCCTTTGTGGGCAGGTGGTGAATGGGACCCATCCCAAAGATGGTTGGCATTTCTCATGCTATTCCCTACATCTGTTGTATTCTTCCTCCTCTCCCCCTCCGATTCTCTCCTTGGCTTCCTCAGTCCACCCTAGATCCACCCTAAGACCCACCACCATTTCAGATCTTGGCAGCTACAAAACTGTTTTCCTTCCCTGATCTCCTTTGGCCCTGAGTGTCTTTATGGAACTTTAACACATTCACATCCAGAAAACTAGGACATAATTTGACCCCTCCAAAGGAAAAGAAAAAAGAAAAAAAGTTATTTTACATGTTTACATATCTTATGTTTTATCTAACATAAGATATAAAGTTCTTTTTCATTTTTAATTATTTCTTTGGACTGAAATTATTATACATCCTTAAAAATGCTAGGTAATAGAGTGAACAATACTTGACTTTAGAAGGCAATGCAATCACAATATATTCTTTCAAGAAGAAAAAATACACAGGTTTAAGATATATTCACTATCTCTTCAAACATCTTTGCCTATCGTTTTCTAAATGCTACTACAGCGCCCCCTGGTGATTTTTATTTAGTATTTTTCCATCTCCTAGATCCTATTTTCTTTGAGAAAAAAATTTCAGGGAGAGTAACAACTCTCATTTACATCATAGCTAACTTTTTAAAAAGTACTTTCATGTATATTATCTTGTCTAATTCTCCAAATTTTTCATTTGACCTTTGGTTCCTGAGGGTAAGGCCATTTTTCCTATTCTGTGAGTGCCTTGCAGATAGATAGGAGGCCTTCCAAACCAGGCAGCCAGTAAGGCCAAATTTAATAACCTCAGTGAATGAATCTTGTGTTACAGGGAAAACAGAAAGTGTGGGGTTTTTTTCATAAGCAAGTCACGAAAATCTTGATGATTCACAGAATCAAAGTATTCTTGATCTTCATGCTAACATTATTATCTTAAAGATGGATGGAAACAATTAGGAAATGTCCTTGTTCTTAGCAGATACTTGCTGAAGAAGTTAAGGATGAATTTGATGAAATTTGAAATTTCCTTTTATATAGCTCATCAAAAGTGTGAGAGAGAGAGAGAGAGAGAAAGTAAATGTGACAAAAAATATTAATTGGTACATTTGGTGAAGAACATAGAAGTGTTCATTGTTCTGATTTTCAAATTTTGAAATTTTGAAACTTTTTAAAATAAAACTTTAGGTCAATAAACAGAGATGGTTCCCAATCCCAAATCTAACATATAAATCACTTCTTAAAATATGACAAATAGTCAGTCAACCTTAAGTTAAACATATTCACAGGCCAATTTTTTCCTTATGGTTAAAGCTAAATTCTGCATCCCTCATCTGCTCTCTGAATCATCACAGAGTAAGTTCAGTCCCTCTGACAGCTGAGGACGGCAGGCATGCCCCCTACCCCTACCACCTCTTCTTTATTCCCAATTAAATATTTCTAAGTGTACTTAAACTCAATAACCTATATGAAGTCTGAATAATATACCTGTTCCAAATAAGATGCCAGTAAATGTAGGCTATTTTATATATTCTTTAGTCAGTCATCTTCATTGTTGACAAATAAATATTGAACTGTATAAAATACCTAAGAATTTCCTGTCTGGAATGCGTTAAGTCACAATATTCTTATTCTATCACTTTTGCCCAAGGATAGACCATTATTCATCTGTGAAGTTTCAAGGTCTTTGAAAATAAGGCACTTAATTATATAAAAGAAGAACTATATCCACCTTATTGTATTGCCATTAAATAACATTTTTACCTTTTCTCTGCCAATAAAATTTTGTTCTGTAGGCTTGCTTACAATTTCTATAATGAAATTGTAGAATCTAACCTTAAAAATGGAAGTCTTTATAATTAACTGAAAGAGTCTGGGAAAGAGAAAAAAGATATGTCCCTTCTTGCAACTATAAAAAGAAATAAAATTCTATTTCATAAGCTACTTTTTAAAAATCTGATTTGATAGGATATTATATTAAGAATATTCCCGAGAATATCATTTGTTCTCCTCAGTGATATGGAAACATGTGACTAGTCACAACTGTTACCAGAAGTTCTTCTGTTTATTGTTGAAAAGAAATCTATTCTCTGTTAATAAGTTTAAAAAAACATATTAACAGGTCTTTCAGTTTTTTAAAAACATATTAACAGTTTTTTTTAACATATTAACAGACCTCAAAAAGGTCTTTGAGACTCCAAAGGCTTTAGAAGTGTTGCCTTGCCCTGTGAAAATAACATCCTAGAGGAATCTGCAGTTCTGTTGCCTTATTGATAAATTTTTGACCTCATAATAATATTATAAATAACATTTCTGTATTGCTAAGCAGTCTTTTAATTTTGTTGACAAATTAAAAGAAAATTATTAGCACTTTCCTTTTCTCTGCATTCACAATGTGGAATTATCAACTGTTCCATAATAACAGAATAATTAAAAGCTTATGCCTTTGCTATATTTTTTTTAATCTGAGAGTCTAAATCTACATTCCATTTATATTAATAAATCCACGAATGATAGTACAAATGGAAACATAATAGGTAGGGAAAACAATTCTAGATCCAGAATAAGAATTTATTCTGAGTGCTTTTCTCATGCTGATTTAAGATTCTCTGTTTAACCTTTGGTGTTTTCATTATAATGTGTTTCGTTGTGGTCTTCTTTGCATTCATCTTGTTTTAGACTCTCTGTGCTTCCTGGACTTGTATGTCTAGTTCCTTCACCCAATTAGGGAAGTTTTCTTCCACTATTTCTTCAAATAGGTTTTTTGATTTCTTGCTCTTTCTCTTCTCCTTCTGGCACCACTATGATGAAAATATTAAAACTCTTGAAGTTGTTCCAGAGGCTGCTTACACTATCTTCTTTTGGGGGGATTCTTTTTTCTTCTTGTTATTCTGACTGCTTCTTTTTTTTCTTCCTTATGTTCCAAATCATTGATGTGATTCTCACCTTCATCCACTCTATTGTTGTTTCCTTGTAAATTGTTCTTTATTTCAATTAGTGTATCCTTTGTTTCTGACTGCATCTTTTTCATGTTGTTGAGGTCCTCTCTGAGCTCCTTGACCATCCTTATAAACAGTATTTTGAACTCTGCATCTGATAGATTGCTTATCTCCATTCTGTTTAGTTCTTTCTGGAGTTTTGATCTGTTCCTTCATTTGGGCCATGTTTCTTTGTCCCCTCATTTTGGCAGCCTCCCTGTGTGAGTTTCTATGTATTAGGTAGAACTGCTATGATTCCCTGTCTTGGAAGCATGGCCTAATGTAGTAGGTATCCTGCAGGGGCCAGTGGCACAGCCTCCCCTATCACCCAAGCTGGGTACTTGAGGGGTGCCCTTTGTAAGAGCACACCCTCCTCTTGTATGTGAACCTTGGTTGCTATTGGCAGATCAATGGGAGGGATTTACCCAGACCAGTCAGATGCAATGACTGGCTATAACCATTGCCACCAACATCCACCCTGTATGAAGGATCAGCTGTGTGGGGGCAGGATGGTGGTGCTCCAATGTGGTCTGTAGCTGTCCACTGAGTGTGCAGGCTCTGGGGTTTTCCAGGTGGTGCAGGCCAAGGTCAGCACCCACCTGTGCTTTGATTGAGGCCACCCTGCATAGGCTATAAAGCAAACTGACATGGCTGCTACTTGTGTTGGGATTGGAGATTCCTAGATGAAGCTAAGCCGTGAATCTAGGCTGGCTGATACTAGTGCTGGGACTGAGGCCACTTAACAAGAGGCATGGGGCAGCAGGCTCACTGAGGCTGGCTATTGCTTATATGAAAGGATTTACAACATTGTGAAGCATAAGCTAACATAAGACATTCATATGGAAAAGTCACTGTTAACTTCAGTGTGCCCATAAGTTTGGTGAGACAAAGTTGCAGTGGATCTCCAGGAGGTCAAACAATGTTAGCCAGGTTGATGGAGTGTCAAATATGGCACCTGTCTGCTGGCTCTGTGGTTCTGTGGGAGGAGGGTTTAGAAAAGGAACAATAGCCTGTGACCACCTTTCTGTCTGGGAGAAAGCTGTCCTCTGGCTCCCACCTTGATGCCAGACACTTCAGTTCCTCCCCGTATGCCACTGGTGCCTTTAAGCTACTATCCTGGTGCCAAAGCTCAGGGGAAGTGAGTCTGAGTAAATCCATGTATGGGTTCTTTAAGGGAAACTGCTTGAGACTCCAAAAGTTTCTTCCACCAACTCAATCCCTGCTGGTTTTTGATGCCAGAAGTTATGGGGACTTATCTTCCCAGCACTTGAACCCTGGGTTCAGGGTACTGGCCTGGGGTTGGGGACTCCTCGCTCTTGAGATATCCCTCCAGAATTTTTATCCACCACTCATGGATGTAGAACCAGCCCATTCCACATCTCTGCCCTCCTACCAGTCTGAATGAATGTAGTTTCTTTAATTATGTAGTTCTCAGGCATATATTCAACTCAATTAGTGATAGTTCCGAATGATGGTTGTTCTATATTTAGTTGTAAGTTTGATGTGGTTGTGCAAGGAGGTGAGCCACATTTACCTATTCCTCCATCCTGATGAGAAGACCTATATGTTTTTAATTTCAAATTCCAGTTGTTTGTTGCTGGTATACAAAGGTTTGTCCAGAAAGTATCCAGCTATGTGCTATGAAAAATAGAGACATTTATTGAAGAAAATACAAGATACAAGAAACATTATATATAGGACAGTGATGCCTGAGTTCCCTTCAAAGTACACACCTTGGGACCTCACACAGTTCTCCCAGCATCTCTTCCACTGTTCAAAACACTTTGCAAAATCCTTTGTTGGAATCACCATCAGGTGCTCCATCGCATTTTCCTGAATCTCATCAACAGTCTGAATCTCTTCCCTTTCAAAGGTGATTTTATTTTTTGGAAAAGCCAGAAATCTCAGGGTGCCAAATATGGGCTGTAGAGGGCCTGAGTCAGCTGGGTGACTTGATGTTTCATCCAAAATCTCTGCATGGGATGTGATGCTCGAATGGGCACATCATTGTGATGAAGCTGCCAATCACCAGTTGCCCATAGCTGCAGCCATTTTCATTGTATTGCCTCTCTCCACTGACAAAGAACATTGAAGTAGTACTGCTTATTAATTGTTTCGCGTGGGAGGGTGTACTCTTGGCGGATGACCATTCTCAATAAAAAAAAACACATTTAGGTCTTGCTGGTGTGGCTCAGTGGATTGAGAACCAGCCTATGAACCAAAGGGTCACCTGTTCAATTCCCAGTCAGGGCACATGCCTGGGTTGCAGGCCAGGTCCACAGTTGGGGTCACATGATAGACAACCATACATTGATGTTTCTCTCCCTCTCTTTCTCCCTCCCTTCTGCTTTCTAAAAATAAAATAAAATAAATAAAATCTTTATAAAAAATACACATTTAATATGGTCTTTATCTTGCTGCATTTTGCCACACTTTCTTTGGGCATGAAGAACCATATAACTTCCATTGGGTTGACTGGACTCACTCATGCTCACTCAGCGTCTACTGTTCCTACTAACTAGTACAGTGAAGTCATCATTATTCACGCATGCACATTCCAGTCCACTCTGCTTGACTGCCAGGTTACATCAATATCGCACAAACCTCTCTCATTATATTAACAATGGCTGGACTTTTTCCAGACTCACCTCATGTAAGAAAGCAGTTGACTTTTGTATATTAACTTGTATCCTGCAACCTTGTTATAATCACGTATTAGTTCTGGGAGGTTTCTGTGGATTCTTTCAGATTTTCTATATAGACAATGTCATGTCATCTGTGAACAAAGGCAGTTCTATTGTTCCTTTGTCAATCAGAATACCTTTCATTTTGTTTTTTTGTTTTTGTTTTCTTGTCTTACTGCATTAGCTAGGAACTCTGGTATCACGTTGAAAGGAGTAGTGAGAGAAGACATCCTTGCCTGTGCCTGATTTTAGCAGGAAAGCTTCTGGTTTTTCATCACTAAGTATGTTGTTAGTTGAGGATGTTGTTTATCCAGTTGAGGAAGTTCCCCTTTATTCCTAGTTTCCGTGGATGGGAGTTGAATTTTTGTCAAATGCTTTTTCTGCAGGTACTGATATGGTCATGTGACTTTTCTTCTTTACATTGATGTGATGAATTACGTTAATTAATTTTCAAATGTTGAACTAGACTTGTATACTTGGAACAAATACCTCTTGGTCATATAATATAACTCTTTTATAAATTGTTGTATTCCATTTGATGATACTTTGTTGAGGATTTTTGCATCCAGGTTCATGAGAGATATTGGTCTGTAGTTTTCTTGTAATGGCTTTGTCTTGTTTTGCTGTTAGTATAATACTAGACTCATAGAATGAATTATTAAGTATCTATCTTCCTCTGCTCTTATATTATGGAAAACATTATACATAACTGGTATAATGTTTTTCTTAGTTGGTAGAATTCACCAGTGAACTCAACTGAGCATAGTACTTCCTACTTTGGAAGATTATTAATTTTTAATTCTATTTCTTTAATATATATAGTCCTAACTCTACTTATGTGAATTTTGGACAGATTGTGTTTTTTTTCCATTTGATCTAAACTACCAAATTTGTGGACATAGAGTTGTTCATAGTATTACTTAATCATCCTTTGGATATTCATGGGATCTGTAGTGATGTTCGATTTTCATTTCTGATGTTAGTAAGATATGTTCCTCTTTTTTTCCTAATTAGTCTAGGTAAAGACTTATCAATGTCATTGATCTCTTCAAAGAAACAGATTTTGGTTTTGTTGATTTTCTCGACTGATTTCCTATTTTCAATTTCATTAATTTTTATTTTAAATTTTATTATTTCTTTGGTTCTTCTTACTTTGGGTTTAATGTGCTCTTGTGTTTCTTTTTCCCTAACGTGTAAGGTTAGGTGATTGATTTTAGATCTTCTTTTCCAATATACACCTTTAATGCTGTAAATTTCCCTGTAAGGACTGCTTTCATTATATGCCACAAATTTTATATTGTCATTAGATTCAATTTTTTTTTAATTCTCTTGAGATTTCCTTTTTTAATCTATGTACTATATACAAGCGTGTGAATTAATCTCATGTAGTATTTTCATTTTTTCCAGCTATCTTTCTGATATTGATATTTAGTTTAATTTGACTGTGGTCAGCATACACTGAATAATTTTCATTCTTTTACATTTGTTAAGGTGTGTTTTATAGCCCAGAAGGTGGTCTGTCTTAGCGGATGTTCCATGTGAGCTGGAGAAGAAAAGGTATTCTGTTCTTTTGAGATAAATTAATCCAGAGATGTTAATTATATCCAGGCAATTCGTGATGCTGAGTTTCAACTGTGTCTTCACTGATTTTCTGCCTACAGGATCTGTTCATGTCTGACAGAGGGGTGTGTAAGTCTCCAACTGTCATAATGGATTTCTCTAGTTCTCCTTGCAGCACTGTTTTTGCCTCATATATTTTGAAGCTCTCTTGCTTGGCATTTACACATCGAAGATTGTTATGTCTTCTTGGAGAACTGACCCATTTATCATTATGTAATGCCTCTCTTTATACCCCATAACACTTTTTGCTTTGAAGTCTGCTCTGTCTGAAATTAATATAGCACTCTAGCTTTCTTCTCCTTAGTGTTAGCATGTTATGCCTTTCCCCCTCCCTTCACTTTTTTCCCATTGGTTCTCAAATGATCTTTAATTGAAATATTTTCCTTTGTAGTTCTTAATTAGCTGGACATCCCGCTGCACCACTGTAGATGTCATGAGTGCAGCAGCCACCAACATTGCAGCCCATGGAATGAGCAGTCCATAAGATCTCTTTAATGGTTCCAGAGAGTTATCTGGCTAAAGATCACTGCCACATCTGTCAGGCAGTATTGACAACCTCATCAAAAGTGATATTTCCACTGACTGTGTTTAATGTTTTTTTTTAATGTTGTTGTTGTTGTTGTTGGTTTTGCTTCTTTCTGTCTCTTAGGGTTTCTTTGAGCACTTTGATGATCAGGGCAGAGGCAGAAGGTACTACCTCAGCCTCGGCTTGTCTGTTATGAATGGTCAGTTTCACCATAACCCTCAGAACTTTTTAATCACCGGTTGTTTTGACAATATCATCATCAACCTTTTTTGGTGACAGACCCAGAGGGCTGATCTTGGGGGCCAGGGCAGATATGATCTCACTGGGGTGAAACATTGGAGGCATGGTGGAGGCAACTGGTGTCAAATGAACCCAGATTCGGAACGACGGAAGTGAGTTGCACTTGGGTCCCCTCTGAGCCAAGAGCCAAAAGCCCCATCCCTTTACTTTTAATCTATATGTGTCTTTATATTTAAAGTGGGGGTTTTTTTTGTAGACAACATATATTTGGGTCTTGTGTTTTGATTCACACTGACAATGTCTGTCTTCTATTTGGTGCACTCAGACTATTGACATTTATCAATATAGCTAGATTACTACTTATCATATTTATTTCTGTTTTCTATTTATTGTCCCTGTTCTTCATTATTATTTTTTCCTCTCTCTTTCTGCCTCCTCTCATGATCCAATTTTCTCTATTATAACATACCACTATAGTTCTTAAAAAAAGTTTCTAGTGGTTGCCCTAGAGTTTGCAAAAATATATTTACAATTGATCCAAATTAACTTTCAAATAGCACTACACTAGTTGGTCTTGTACCTTACAATAACAAAATAATGCAAATTTCATCCTCCCATCCTTTATAGTATTACTGTCATTTATTTCATTCACTCATAACTACCAATCATCAAATATATTGTTGGTATTATTTTAAATAAACTGTTCTCTGTTAGCTTAACTAAGAACAAGAATAAAAGCTTTTATTTTATTTTTTTATTTTTCTTCAGTGCTCTTCCTTTCTTTATATAGATCTGAGTTTCTGACCTGTATCATTTTGCTTCCTTTTGAAGAACTTCTTTAAGATTTCTTTTTTTAAATATGTTTTATTGGACTTCTGGCCAAGGTAGAGGTGGAAATAGACACACTGTATCTATTTGCACAAACAAAATAAGGACAACAAAAATAAGGAACAAAAAAACAACCAATACTGACAGAAAATTGAACTGTATATGGAAGTCCGACAACCAAGGAGTTAAAGTAGACACATTCATCCAGACCAGTAGGAGGGGTGGAGTCGGGCAGCCATGCCGAGAGGGGTCACAGCAAAAAAAGCAATGGCTGGCAGACCCCAGTCATGTAGGCAGTGACTGGTGGACCAAGCGGTCCCACATTCATACACAGATAAACCAGGTGAAACTGGGGAGCAAGACAGACTGCACAACCCAGGGTCCCAGCATGGGGAAATAAAGCCTCAAAACACCAATTGAAAACACCTGTGGGGGTTGAGGTGCTGGAAGAGACTCCCAGCTTCACAAGAGAGTTCATTGGAGAGACCCACGGGCTTCTAGAACACACACAACCCCACCCACATGGGAATCAGCACCAAAAGGGCCCATTTGCTTGTGGGAAGCAGCGTAAGTGACTGAAATCCGTCAGAAAGAGGAGCAAGCACCATTGCTCCCTCTTGTACCCCTGTCCCACATTTGCATCACAACCCAGCGCAACTGGGTTGTCTTGCCCTGGTGAACACCTAAGGCTCCACCCCTCACTATGTGACAGGCACATCAAGACATAAAAAATGGCCTAAACGAAAGAACAGATCAAAGCTCCAGAAAAAATACAACTAAGCGACGAAGAGATAGCCAACCTATCAGATGCACAGTTCAAAGCACTAGTGATCAGGATGCTCACAGAATTGGTTGAATTTGGCTGCAAATTAGATGAAAAAATGAGGCTACACTAAGTGAAATAAAGGAAAATGTACAGGGAACCAATAGTGATGGGAAGGCAACTGCGACTCAAATCAATGGAATGGACCAGAAGGAAGAAAGAAACATCCAATCAAAAAAGAATGAAGAAACAAGAATTCAAAAAATAAATGAGGAGAGGCTTAGGAACCTTCAGGAAATCTTTAAACATTCCAACATCTGAATTATAGAGGTACCAGAAGGGGAAGAGGAGCAACAAATTGAAAAGTTATTTGAACAAATAATAAAGGAGAACTTCCCTAGTCTGGCAAAGGACTTCCAGGAAGTCCAGGAAGCTCAGAGTCCTAAAGAAATTGGACCCAAGGAGGAACACACCAAGGCACATCATAATTACATTACCCAAGATTAAAATGAAGGAGAGAATCCTAGAAGCAGCAAGAGATAAGAAGACAGTTACCTTCAAAGGAGTTCCCATCAGACTGTCAGCTGATTTCTCAAAAGAGACCTTGCAGGCAAAAAGGGGCTGGAAAGAAGTATTTGAAGTATCATGAAAGACAAGGACCTACATTCAAGATTGCTCTATCCAGCAAAGCTTTCATTTAGAATGGAAGAGCAGATAAAGTGCTTCTCAGATAAGGTCAAGTTAAAGGAGTTTATCATTACCAAGCCCTTATTATATGAAATGTTAAAGGAACTTATCTAAGAAAAAGAAGATAAAAAACACATACAGTAAAATGACAGCAAACTCAGTTATTAGCAACCACACCTAAAACAAAAACAAACTAAATCAACAACTGGAACAGGAACAGAACCACAGAAATGGAGATCACATGGAGGGTTAGCAACAGGGGAGTGGGAGGAGAAGAGAGGGGGGAATGGTAGAGGGGAAAGGCACAGAGAATAAGTAGCATAGACCGTAGGTAGAAAATAGACAGGAGGAGGGGTAAGAATAGTATGGGAAATGCAGAAGCTAAAGAACTTATAAGTATGACACATGGACATGAACTAAAGGGGGGAATGTGGGTGGGAGAGGGTGTGCAGGGTGGAGAAGAGTGAAATAAAATTAGCAATAAAATATATCTTAAATAAATAAATAAATATTTTCTTGATTATGCTATTATAGTTGTCCCTGTTTTTCCCCCTTGGCCCCCCTCCACCCTCATCCCCTTTGTTCATGTTCATTGGTCATGCACATAAGTTCTTTGGCTTCTTCATTTTTTGTATTGCTATTAACATACTCCTATTTTGTACCTACCAATTTGTGCTTCTTAATCCCTGTACATTTCCCCCCATTCTCCTCCTTCCCCCTCCCAACTGATAACCCTCCAAATGATCTCCATATCTATGGTTCTGTTTCTTTTCTGCTTATTTGCTTAGTTTGATTTTTAGATTCAATTGTTGGTAGTTGTAAATGTCCATTTTAATGTTCATAGTTTTGATCCTCTTCTTTCTCTTAAATAAGTCCTTTTAATTATTCATATAATAATGGTTCCTTTAGTTTTTCTTATCTGGAAAGCTCTTTCTCTACCCTTTGATTCTAAACAATACCTTTGCTTAGTAGGTCCCTGCTTTTTATGACTTCGAAGATTTTTTGCCAATCCCTTCTAGCCTGCAAAGTTTCCTTTGAGAAACCAGTTGATGATTTTATAGGAACTCCCCTGAAGGTAACTATCTGCTTTTCTCTTGCTGTTTTTAAAATGCTCTCTTTATCTTTAATCTTTGGCATTTTAATTATGATTCATTTTGGTGTGGTCTTCTTTGCATCCATCTTGTTTGGGACTCTTTGTGCTTCCTGGACTTGTATGTCTATTTCCTTTAAATTAGGGAAGTTTTCTTTTGTTATTTTTTAAAGTAAGTTTTGAATTTCCTGCTCTTTCTCTTCCCCTCTGGTATCCTTATGATTAGAATATCGGTACTTTTGAAGATGTCCCAGAGGCTTCTTAGCCTATTCTTCATTTGTTGTTTTCTTTTTCTATTCTTTTTTCTTCTTGCTGTTCTGATTATTTTTTTTCTTTCTTCTGTTCCAAATCATGGATCTGATTCTCTCCTTCATCCACTACACTGTTGGTTCCCTGTAATTTTTTCTTTATTTCACTTAATGTAACATTCATTTCTGCCTGGGTCTTTTTTATGCTGTTGAAGTACCCAATGAGTTCCTTGAGCATCCTAATTACCAGCATTTTGAACTTTGCATCTGATATTTGCTTAACTCCATTTAGTGTAGTTCTTTATCTAGAGTTTTGTTCTGCTTTTCATTTAGGCCATATTTCTTTGTCGCTGCATTTGACAGCCTTCCTGTGTTTGTTTCTGTGTATTAAATAGAGTTGCTTTGACTTCTTGTCTTAGTAGCGTGGCCTGTTGTGGAAAAGCTCACAGGTACGTTGGATGGAGTGGAGCCCCAGGGTAGGGCAACCTGAGTCCCTGCTCTGTGTCTCTGTGTGGGGGAAGGCCCAGAGAGGGGACAATACTACTTCATGGCTTCTGGGGTTTTGTCCAGGATGAAGGTGTCTCCTGGCACTCGCTCTGATGTCAATCACTTCAGTTTCTCCCTGTATGGCATTGGTGCCCTTCCCATTGTTGTCCCAGTGCTAAAGTCCAGAGAGAGTGAGTCTGTGTAAGTCCTGAGTCTATATTGTGAGGAGACTCCCAGGAATCCCACAGTTTCTTCTACCACCCAAATCCCCACTGGTTTTTACAGCCAGAAGTTATGGGGACATATCTTCCTGGTGCTGGAACACTGGTCTGGGGTGGGGCTGGGATCCCTTGCTCCCAAGGTATCCATCCTGATTTTTATCTACCACACATGGGTGTGGGATCACCCACTCCATGTCTTCATGCCTCTCCCTGCCTCTCCATGCCTCTCTGTTCCTCCCTGGACCTCTCCACATCTGTGCCCCTCCTACCCATCTGGAGGAATGTGGCTTCTTTAATTCCTTGGTTATTGAATTTCCATACAACTTGATTTGCTGATGATTCTGGGTGATATTTGTTTTGTAGTCTAGTTGCAATTTTTGCTGTGTTTGTTCAAGATGAGCTGTGTTTACCTATGCCTATATCTTTAGTGGAATTCCTTTAAGATTTCTTATAAGGCATGTCTACTGGCAGCAAATTTCCTCAACTTTTTTCTATCTAGGAAAGTTTATTTCTAATTCACTTTTGAAGGATAAAGTCACAGGATACAGAATTCTAGATTGGTGGGATGTTTTATCACAATACTGTAAATATTTTACTCTACTATCTTTTTGTCTGGATGGTTCCTGTAGAGAAATCAAATGTAATTCTTATCTTTGCTCCTCTGTAGGTAGGGTGTTTTCTCCCTCTGTTGTCTTCCAATTTTTCTTTCTTTGGTGTTATGTAGTTTGAATATGTTATGCCTAGATGGAGGGGTTTTGTTTTGTTTTGTTTTATATGACAATTAACCTCTTTAACATTCTGTGAGCTTCTTGGACCTGTGGTTTGGTCTCTGACATTAATTTGAGGAAAGTCTCAGTTATTATTTCCTCAAATAGATCTTCTGTTCCTTTCTCTTTCTTTTCCTGGCATTCCCACTATGTGTATCTTATGTTTTCCCACAGTTCTTAGTTACTCTTTCCATTTACTGCAGTCTTTTTTCTCCGTGCTTTTCAGTTTAGGAAGTTTCAATTAATATATCAAGCTCATAGATTCTTTCCTCAGCTGTGTATAGTCTACTAATGAGCCCATCAAAGGTATTTGTCATTTCCATTACAGTGATTTTATGTTATTTATTCATTTATTTTAGCCTAAAGCTATCATTCATCTTTATTTTTTAAATTTATTTTTCATTGTAGTTGACATACAATATCAAATTAGTTTCAGGAGTACAACATAGTGATTCAACATTGACATACCTTACAAAGTGATCATTACAGTAAGTCTAGTAACCATCTGTCACCATACTTAGTTATTATGATTATTATTGACTTTATTCCCTATGCTTTATAATACATCCCCTTGACTTATTGAAAACTGGAAGTTTATACTTTTTTTCCTTTTTATTTAATTTATTGGGGTGACACTGGTTAACAAAATTACACAGGTCTCAGGTGCACAATTTCATAACACATCATCTGCACATCTATTACAGTGATTTTAATCTATAGCATTTCTTTTTGTTTCTTTCTTAGAGTGTCCATGTCTCTGTTCACATTATCCATATTTCTTCCATGTTTATTTTTTCCTTTAGATCACTTAGCATATTAATTGTAGTTTCAAATTCTCAAATTAAAAAAAAATGTTTATTGATTTTAAAGAAAAAGGAAAAGAGAGAGAGAGAAAGAGAAACATTGATGTGCAAGAGAGACATTGGTTGCCTCTCATATGTGCCCCAACCAGGGATGGAACTTGCAAACTAGGTATGAGCCCTGACTGCGAATTGAACCTTCAACCTGTTGGTGTATGGGACAACCTACTCCAACCAACTGAGCCACACCAGTCATGGCTAAATTTTTAATAATGCCAACATCCCTGTCATATCAGTCTGGCTCTAATGATTGTTTTGTCTCTTCAAACTGTGTTTTTGCCTTTTATTATGCTTTGTAACTTTTTGTTGAAAGGCAGACATGATATACTTACTGGGTTAAAAAGGTGGTTAATAGGCCTGTAGTAATGTATGTTAAGTGTGGAAGAAGGGGAAGATTTCTATAGTCCTGTGATTAGATCTCAAGCTTTTAGTGATTCTGTGCCCCCTGGACTGTGAACTTCACAATTTCTTCTAGTTTATTTCCTACTTCCTCAGATGGTACAGGATTTCTAGAGGGCACTGGAGTTGAGTGTCTCCCTTCCTTGCTGTCAGTGAAACTCTAATAACACCTCAGTAGTTTAGGCTCTGGTAAAATAGTCTCTCTTGACGGCAGGCCTTGTTAAGAACAGAACGCTGTGGCATATTTCAAAATGGTTTCTTTTCCCTTTGCCCTGCCAGAAGCAAAAGGGGACTCTTCTCTAATTTTTACTATGAGAAGCTGGTAGAGCTCCTAGAGGTAAAATCACAAAAGTGTGAAGCTTCCCCTGCCCTCCCACCCTCCATCCTCCTCCACCCTCCTCCACCAAGCTCAAGAGTAGGTCCTTCTGGGATTTTTAACTCTCAGACTTATCTACACTAAGTCTCCAGCAATTCATCAATTACACTTCATATTTTCCAACCCTAATACTGGTTCCCCCATGGCGGTTTCTCCTCAATGAGTTGTGATTCTCTGTATCTAGCTGTCTCCCCAGTTCTAGGCCAGCAGTTTGCCCTATCTCACTTCTCTGACAGATTTAAGGAGAGTTTCTGATTTCTCAGTTTGCTCATCTTTTTACTCTTTAGAATGGAGACAATTTCCAAATTCCTTACATGCCAGACCAGAAACTAAAAGTCCTTTCTATTATTGCATTAAGCCACAATATGTACATGTTGCTTTCCAGAATATAGACATTATATCTGCAATAGGGAAAAGAAAATTAACTGCTAAAAAGCTTTCCCCCAACTAGATAAATGCTTGCTACATTCCAAGCAGAAATTCTATCATATACAAAGGTCTGGAATTAGGAAAGAGGACAGTTCTTTTAAGAAGTGCAAATAATCTGTAAGTCTGAAGCAATACTTGTGTGGTAGAATAGCAGCAAATAAGGATGGAGACATAAGCAGGAAGCAGGATATGCAGGGCCTGGCTCGCCCAGCTACAAAGTTTGGATTTTACTCCTCTCCCAGCCCTTGAGGATTTATAACCCACATCATTCAAAAATTATTAAAGGTTAATGAAAATGGCATGGATTGATGTATATTTTGGCAAGATCACTAAGGGGATATTAGTTTAGAAGTGAATTAATTTCAGGGGCCTGCCAACAATAAAACCAAATGAAAGGCTTTTGCAGAAACCCTATGAAAAATTATGAGAGCTTGAACTAATGCAGCAGCTGTGGAGAAGAGAGAAGGCACAAGATGTGAGTGGTATTTAGGGTTCAATGACAGATTGAATGCAGGGGCGGAGGGAGGTGTTGGAGTTGTGATTCCCAGGTTTCTGGCTCGGACAAGTAGGCGGATGGTGGTACCACACAAAGACAAAGGAAGAGTACCGTTATGGAGAAAGATGACGAAATGAGTTTTGGACAAACTGAGTTTGAGATAACTGTGAGATAGCCTAATGGAGACAGATATTTACCTGGAACCATCCTGATTCACACTCTGGAGTCTCTCTTTATATAAACAGAAGTTAAAAACCATGTTGTGAATGAGAGGGGGGAACGAAGGGAAGGCCTTAAATGAACATAAATTTTGAAATGAACATAAATTTTGAAATAGCCAGCACTTAAGGTAGTACTGAGGGAAAGAAGCCATGAAAAACACTGAGAAGCAGAGAAGAGTGTGCTCTGTCTGGTAGAGCTATTTTAACACAATTCTGCATTCACAACAACCAAAGTTTAAGAGTAAACTGACAACACTGCATTCTCTCTCTATGAACTCTGGTCCACTCTTAAAACGCATCCACATTCCTGAGACTTTTCACTCCTTACTTCCTTTTGCGAAAGCCACTCCCCTGTTCTATCGACCACCAAAAATCCCCCTCAGTTTTCAGGAGCAGCTGGAATAGGAGCCTTGGAAGTTTCTCAAATGGGTCCCTCTTTCTTTGTGTCCCCTTTCTCATACTCAAGGCTCAGTGTCTCCTGCCGATGGAGTATCCTGAAGGCTGTATCTTACTCTCTTGCATCCTCTAGACAGAGCGCACACAGAGTGTATACATACAGGAACACTATGCAGTCCTTCCAGTTTCTCACGCGCTTCCAGCGAAATTCCTGGTCCCACACTTTCCACGTCTCTTGTTTGTAAGTCTTATTTAGGCTGCCTCGGCTAAAGTCACATGGGGAAACCGGTTCCAGACGGATGGGTTTTTGCACAGATGTCAGAATAGCCACCAAGACGCCGCTATTCAGCCTCGTCCACACCCGCTCCAGCCTCCGGGATGAGAACCGCTGCTACCGCTAGAGAGCGCAGCACCCCCTAGCCCTTGCAAGCTCTCGCAAACCCCGCCTCCAAGCCCGCGTCCGCCTGACGGAAGGAGGCCACACGCGCTGGGCGTACGCTGCACCCACGCCGCACCCGCGCCACTCCCCCTGCGTAGGGTACTTGGCCTAGCCTGTTACCCTCCCTGTTGCACGCCCCTCGCTGAGCAGAACCGGAGGGCATGGCGAACCAGGTATCACAGGCCAAACCGTGGGCGGGAGTCCGAGGTCGGGAGGGAAAGAAAGCAGAGGGTGGAAGCAGATCGCTGGACCCCAGAACTGAACCTCCGAGCTGAAACGGAGCCTCGGAGCAGCGGTTCAGTAGGAAGGAAGCTTTGTTTGACCTCCGTACTTGGGAGCGTTTTGCTGCTTCTAGGCGATGGGAGGGCGGTGGGGAGATCCGGATAGTGGCCGGGGAGAGTGGTCGGTGCTATTCTGGTGGAAATCGCGCAGGAGGGGCCACATTTCCGTACGCAAAAATGAGTACAGCAGGTTCTTTTGTTCAAGGTTATTTCATGAGTAAAGTTGATGAGATGCGACAGGAACGTAACTTTTGCTTATATTAAGTAGCCTGTGGGATAATTGGTTTTCTTATTCCTCATTTTGCATAAAGCCGCAGAACCGGTCCAGGACTTACTGCAACTTACCCAGGGTCATACTTGCGGGTGGCTAACCTGTGACCAGAGCCTGTGCTCCTAACCTCTAGGTTGCTTGTGTTTCGTGATTAGTAATTCAAAATGGAGCCATTATTATGCCACCCAGGAAAGTATTTTAGGAAGACTCCTAGATCCCCTTGGGTAATATTTTTGAGTATTTAGGCACCAGAGCTTTTTATCCTCCTTTAATCTGCACAGGTATGGTCCCCAGTTTACACACCAAAAACTGAGGCCTAGAGGCCTTAAATTCTAGAGGTAGGTAGTGCTTCGTGGTCACACTAAGAATTGTGAGCCCAGATTCCAATCCAGTTCTGTCCCAGTGCAATAGGCCATCCCAGTTCCTGAAACACACATTAGACAATAAAGGTAGGAAATGCGAATAATGTGAATAATTAGTCTAAAGTTGTTTTGCAGACCTTAGAAATTTTCTAGAAACATTTATGGCCTTAAATGTTGAAGTTGAAAAGAAATGGTAAACCCCAGAGATCTTTTAGACTTAACAGATTGGCACTTGTTTTTCTTTTCTTTCTTTTTAAAGATTTTATTTTTAGAGAGAGGATAAGGGAAAGAAATAGAGAGGAAGAGAGACATCAATGTGTGGTTGCCTCTTGTAAGACCCCTACTGGGAACCTGGCCTACAACCCAGGCATATGCTGTGCCCTGTCTGGCAATTGAACTAGCGAACCTTTGGTTTCCAGGCCTGCGCTCAATCCAGGGTAGCACTTGTTTTTCTTTATTACCAAGTGTCTTTGTTCAGAGCAGGTGAAAAATTATAATTCCTGTTATATAGTTCAGATGTTGAAGTAGGGCAATTGCCTGTGATTTAGAGTGGAGCTTTCTTTTGGTTAGAATTATCATTGAAAGGAACAGTTAAAACTCCTTTCAAATATTCTTTAAAAGTCAGGCAGGGGGAGTAAAACATTATGGATGAACCGTTTAGTCTTGTTGCTTCAGATCTCTAGTGTTGTGACCTCATTGTTAGTGTTCTGAATTTGACTTTTGCAATTTATGGTACATTAAGGTGAAAAAGGATTCCAATACAGTGTCTGAATTTTTTGTACTGTCAAATTTAACATCTGCATTTTAATTTTAAAAGCAAAATATCTGCTTCACTGATTTACAGAAACCACTGGTCTGTCTGTATCACTGATGTGCTGCAAGACTTTTAAAAATATGTAATTCCTGACTATTTAGTCAGGGGCACTGACCTCTTATCCTTTAAATTCTGTTAAAAAATGATGACAACCAATACAATAGCCATCTGATGTGAATGAATCAGAATTATGCCTATTTTTGCTCTGGCTGGGTAGTTCATTTGGTTAGTGTTCAGCCGATATGCTGAGGTTTCAGGTTTGATCCCCGGTTAGGGCACCTAGAAGAACCAAACAATGAACGCATAAGTGAGTGGAACATCAAATTGATGTTTCTCCCTCCCTCCCTCTCTCCCTCTCTCTCTCTCTCTTTCTCCCCCTTCCTCCTTCATGTCCCCCTTCCTCTCTAATATCAATTTTTTAAAAATACATGTATTTTTTGTCAGATTGGTGAAAAATACATATTTTTGGTGTGTTGCAGAATTTTAGTAATTAGTTTATATGGCATGAGATGGAAAAGATTGAAAATCACTGCTCTATATAATTCATCTCTTCCTTCACTCTTTGTTTTATTGCTGCTCATAACTATTCATTTGTTTTTGCAAAGCTGCCCTGTGCTAAAGACTTTATTAGGGTCCTCATGTCAATCTCACTCACTCTTCAGTCACCTTGTATGTAGGTCTTCTATCATGATTTGTAACTCACCCTTCTCCTTTGTTATCCCAGCTAAAAAGTGATGCTTTCTCAAACTCACCAACCAAAGTTACACTCTCCACTTTTCTGCATTCTGTAGCACTCTGTGCCTCTCCCTTTAAATCACACTTTTTGTAATTATTAACTTTCCAGTCTCCTATAAACCCAGTGGTTTTCAACCTTTATTCTTTCAACTTGTTTCATAACCACTTTATAAACTGCTTAAAACCTCCCTCGTTACACTTGATTCTCTGGCAGTGGAGGGGGGAACCAACTAGAATCTCTAAGGCGACACTATACTATAGAAATACAATACAACTCACATATGTAACTTTAGTGTTTCTATTAGCCATATTTAAATGGCATTAAAATCAGATTAAATTTTAATATATTCAAAATACTATCTCAATATGTAATCGGTATTTTTAAAATATTACTGAAATATTTCCTTTTTTGTACTAAGTCTTCAAAATTTGAGTGTACTTCACACTTACAGCTTAACTCAGTTCAGACTGGTCATTTTTCAAGTGCCCAGTAGCAAGTGGATACTGTACTGGATAGCACAGTTAAAAGGACAGGTATAGTTTTTTAAAGTTCTCCCATTCTGATACTCCTTACACTCCTTCCCATCCTACAGATGTGCCTGAGCAAAAGAATTTTGAAAGTCACAGGTTAAATATTCAGATTCCGTGGGCTCCATGCCAGACCTGCTGGATCAGATTCTTTTGGAACCTGTATTCTCAGCCTGTTCCTGCTTAAGCATTGTAGAGGGTCATGAAATAGTAGGTGAATAAAATAATTCAACCAAAAGAGGCTTTTTTACATCTGACTATGTAGTCATCTATCTAAACTAAATATTTTAATGAATATTATTTATATGAAATCTAAAAACATGCAAAACAATTCTCCATATCACTTAGAGATACATGTTTCTTTGTGAATCTGTGATATACTTCCTAATATTAAAATTCATCAGTATCTAAATGAACTAATAAGCAGCTCATTATTGGTCCAGGTGAATAAACACCTGTTTTCCTCTCCCCTCCCCCTCATTTCAGGTGATCAGGTGCAAGGCTGCAGTTGCCTGGGAGGCTGGAAAGCCACTCTCCATAGAGGAGGTAGAAGTGGCACCCCCAAAGGCTCATGAAGTTCGCATTAAGGTAATTTATATCTGAGGCAATGGAAAAGGAGACTTAAAATTAGGTCTCTGGATAGATGAATACTCTGAATTCTTCAGAGGATAGATCCCAAAGGAGAGTGTCGAGAACAAGGTATGGAAAGTCATCCAACCTGAGAATCACAGCAACCTCCTCTTCCTTTATCCCTCTCACCTTTGCGCACTCCCTTCCACCGTTTAGCTTTGATGTTGCGCTGTGCAGCCTTCCCCAGGGATCACTGGATTACTGCATTTTATTTATGTGGCCTAGGTTTAAGGTGACTTTGTAGGATATTCCCCTTTCTTCTGATCCCATAACTTAAAAATATATGGTGACACATCAGAAACAAAAGAAGAAATTGTCTTCAGTTTTGTTTGAGAAGACTTTAAATAAGACTTGGGAAGAAGCTCCTGATCGACTAGAATAACAGTCAAGTGAGGTCAGCCTGATTGGAGAGCTGTAAATGCAGACCCTTGCAGACAGGGCCCGAGTTCAGGGGATGCATTCATCACTCCAGTGCTGCTTCGTCTCTGCTGTGGCAGAGGAGGGAAATTGTCCCATGAGAGAGGCATATTGCACAAGGCAACCAGTCGGATGTTTTTAACATTCTACTCTGTATTTGTTTTCATGTAAAGTTAATGGTTTAAGTTAGTGATCATTGAATAAAACTAACTTTTTAGAAAAATCAGCTCTTTTTGCTATAAATTAGAGTGAACGTCCACCACCCAACTCCAAATGCACAGCACCTGTACACGAACTGGCTCGCGCTCCCAGGGTAACATGTACTAGGACGGGAAGCACAGAGTCAGATAACTTTGTAGGGTCCTTTTCAGCCCAGACCCAGGGATTCGAAATCTTAAAATAGTTAAATTCAGAAATTAAACTGATTGTGATTTTGCCACTGAAAAAGAAAATGTTTGTCCTGAGTGTCCTGTATGGAGCACACTGAGTTCAGCTGTCTTCCCTGGGAAACTGCTACAAATGGCAAAGAGTGTTACATTGTAAGTGGGTCTGTGGGTAAACAGCAGAGAAATGTAAATACACTCTAAGACTTTTCCTTTCTGTGCTCTTAGTGGTTTGGGAAGATATCAGATACTTTAAAGTGAGAGAGGGAGGTGTAAAGGGCTCATGCAAGCAGAATTTGTATGTGTGTGGCTGCTAAAAGGGAGTTGGTTCCACTAAAAGCTCTGAGTTTTTGGTGCACACCAGTAGGCTGGCATATTTCAAAAATTGTCCAGGCCTTTTCAGAAATCACGCTCCCTGGCAGTTGTGAAGAGACCAGCAGTGAGATGGCCTTGCACACGGGTGCCGTTCCGCTTCACACCCGCGGGCACAAGTGCCCATACAGTCTCCTTGCTTTGTCTTGCTAAAATGCACTGCAAAGGAGAGTGGGTGCACCAGCTTTCCTCGCGTGTAAATAAACTACTACACCTATCTACTGCTTTTTTTTAAAGCTGCCAGTGCTAGTTGTTAAGACGCCATCTACTTGTAAGCAAAACCGGTGTCATGGAGGGTAGAATGTGAAAATAAATGTATCTCAAAATCAATGAAATATGGTATTTAAGGAAAAGTACCTTTCCTTTGACCTCTGCCTCACTCTGAGCTACATGCACACACACTCATACACACTGTTTGAATATCCTGCTAGGTCATTGCCACTGCAGTGTGTCACACTGATGCCTACACCCTGAGTGGGGCTGATCCAGAAGGGAGTTTTCCAGTGATCTTGGGACACGAAGGTGCCGGAATTGTAGAAAGTGTTGGCGAAGGAGTTACTAAGGTGAAAGCAGGTAAGAGCGTATTTGAGCCACTTACTTTACAATTTTGGCTTATTTCTGTAGGGAACTAACATTTCTGATAAACTACATATTGCTAGAACTACATAAACTACTTATTTATAAATAAGTTATCACCTAAGGAAGTTGTCAAGATTGATTTTATTTCTCACCCAGGAAGCACAAACAGAGGTGAGGGCAAAAGTAGATTGGTAGTCATTTGTGTGGAAAATAATGCAATAATTAATACATAATAATATATGAATAAACTTTTGAGTATTCACAAATAATAACAAGAATATAAACACTATTTCGCATACTCACAACTGCAAACCTCCTTTTGCCCACACTGTATTTGATGGTTTTTTCCCTCTGATTTGCAGACTGCTGTTCATCTGAAGCAGTTAAAAACCTTTCCAAAGCCAGTATTGCCCAATTAAGCAAGAATTTTTCAAAATGGATCAGTGAGTCAGTATTTTGAGGCACATGACTCCTTGTTCTCCAGATACTGTTTTAAAAGTTTCCTTTAACAAAAATTCTGAAACTTGCGTTTTCTGCAGAGTCAGGCAGTACCTGAATGATATTTGGTAGGTAAAGTTCAAAACTTTGAAGTTGCTGACTTTCCAAAGCTGAATGAGTTGACAGGAATAGGAACTTTGCAGGGCTGGTATACTCATTTAGAAACAGATGCCACCTCTTCAGGATAAAGCCTTTGCATTGGTTTTCCAGGTGACACCGTCATCCCACTTTATATCCCGCAGTGTGGGGAATGCAAATTTTGTCTAAATCCTAAAACAAACCTCTGCCAGAAGATAAGGTTAGTATCATTTTATTTTATTCTTAAATCTAGGTCATCTTAATTATAAATGTGTGGCTATTTACACAGCACATTCTGCATGAATTACTTCATTCCCCCTTTATAACAATTTCAGTATCATCATTATATCCCAGTTTTCATAGGTGAGGAAGTTAAGACTCAGAAATTAAGTGGTTTGCCAAGTATCATCAGCTATTAAGAGAGAAAACTGAATTTTCTGAACTCATTCTCTGTGCATAACACTAGGCTAAGTTTTGCCAGCCTGTGTAATAAGGAGAGGCACGCTTATGAAATTGCATGGGATCATTTTTATGTCCATTTTATTGTCCATGAAACCGAGGTAATAAAACTTATTTTATAAGATAACTGGGAAGACTACAGTGGGAAGACTACAAGAGATAATATAACCCTTTAACACAGAAAACGTGGTTACTTTATTGAGGTAAGGTAAAACAGCTGTTAAAGAACTACTTTGAGGCAGTTTATGATTTTATTTATGTTTCCTTTTTTGTTTTCTTTTTTATTGAGGTCAAACAAACATATAGTAAAGTACTTAAAGTGTACAAATCTTACATGTGCAGCTAAATGAATTTTTCTGTATATACATATCTAATGGTTATAACCATCACCCAGATCAAGACAGAGAGCCTCGCCCTGGCCGGTGTGGCTCATTTGGTTGGAGTGTCGTCCTATAACCGAAGGGTGATGGGTTCGACTCTCAGTCAGAGCACATACCTAGATTGAGGGTCCAATCCCCTGTCTGGGTACCAACAGGAGGCAACCAGTCAGTGTTTCACATCAATGTTTCTCTTCCTTCCTCTGTCCCTTCTTCTGTCTCTGAAGCAGTGAAAAAAAGGTCCTTGGGTGAGGGTTGAAAAAGAGAGAGAGAGCCCTTCCAACACACCACAAAGTCCTTCATGTCCCTTCCAAGTAAACACCTGCCCCCCTCAAAGGTCACCACTGTTGTGATTTCTTTCACTGTAGAACTTCTTATAAAAAGAGTTATGCATTGTGTACTCTTGTCTGGTTTCTTTCACTCACAACATCTGAGAGATGTATCCAAGTTGCTGTGTCATACTCCATTCAAGTACCCCAGCATTGGAATGCTGAGTCATAGGGTACGGTCTTACCAGCAGTGTATGGGGGATCCGTTTGTTCTTGCGTTCGTTTTCTAATGCTGTCAACAAAATTAGTTTATATTTTTGGAAAACATGGTTCCATTTCTTTTATAACATAAATCCAATTACTTTTAGCAAAGCTAGAATAACAACAAGAACTAGTTGTTTTCAAAAAGAATTTCAAATAGCCTGAAAAATTTTGCCTCATGGAAATGGACTTTCTGTAGCTGTCTGTAACCTTTTAGAGGGACTAGTCTTTTCACAGGTCCTATGTCACCTTTGCTTGTGATCTCCTCCGGGGAGAAGTGACTACTTACTAAGGAGGGCTAAACAAACAAGTTGTCATATACAGATATGACAGTTACTTACAGTAGACCTTTGTCACGTGTTTGCTCTGTGTTTCTGGTCATATTTTTGTTTTTCTCTCAAAGGATCTGTATTTCTTCTTGAATCCAGAGGCAATCCATTTCTCTTCCTCTGTATTTGTTTATTCATATATATTCCAAAGGATTTGTCCATGAGGATGCATCAAATTATTGTTTATTTTTATTATAAATAACATTTATTCAGCACCATGTGCCAGGCACAGTGTTGTGGTTTATGTAACATCTCATCTGATTTGTTAGCAGTGTCTGCATTTCTAGGGAGGAAGCTGAGGCACCGAGGTTCATTAACTTGCCCAAGATCACACAGGATTTGAACCCGAGTGTGTCTGACTTTAAGGCTCTGTCTCCTAAGCAAGATATTATATCACCTGTATATCTAGAATATCAAAAATAATTTTTGTTACCATAAATCGTACTGGTTGCCTTTGTGAATTTGTTCTCCCACCCCCATCCTCTTTGCTATAACCAACTACACGAGCAAAAAACTAAGTGCAGAGAAAAAAACAGCTTGAATCCTTGAAGACTGTTACACTTTCGAAAAAGTCCTCCTGAAAGATCTAAGTTACCCAGTTTATCCATCTGTTTTCCCCAGCCGAATGGATTGCTACGTGTGATTGCTGCTTGTGTGGGTGTTGCATCTGGCTTTATGCTTCGTGAAGTTACATTTGCTCACAGAGTTCTAGGATGGAATTTTTAAATGATTTCATCTGATCCATAAGTTGTATTTGTTAAAAATTATTTTAATACTCTGATGATAAGATCCAGAAGGATATTAAATGTTGGAAAACATAGGTAAGGTTTAAATCTCATAAGTTTCCCCAATAAGGCATTGCTGAAAGATACTAAATTATTAATACATATATTAAAAATTAGACTTTTGGTCTTAGCATACTGTTGTTTTTATTAGTCATTATTTTTAAAACTAATTTCTTTTTCTTACAGGTTTTAGGAAACTTAATTGTACCCTGCCTTTTTCCTTTCTTATTTTCTTTAGAGTCACTCAAGGAAAAGGATTAATGCCAGATGGCACTAGCAGATTCACTTGCAAAGGCAAGACAATTTTACATTACATGGGAACCAGCACATTCTCTGAATATACCGTTGTGGCTGATATCTCTGTTGCTAAAATTGATCCTTTGGCACCTTTGGATAAAGTCTGCCTCTTGGGCTGTGGCATTTCAACTGGTTATGGAGCTGCTGTGAACACTGCCAAGGTAAGTGGTGGCCTGGCTTTTAGCTTCACCTTCTAATTTGATACGACAAAACTTTGTTGGAATAACTAAATCGTCCCAATCTGTAAGAAACCTAGTGATTTGCCCTGACTGGTGTGGCTCACTAGGTTGGGCATCATTCTACAAATAGAACAGTCGCCAATTTGATCGCTGGTCGGGGCACATGCCTGGGTGGTGAGCCAGGCTCCCAGTTGGGGGCCTGCTAGAGGCAATTGGTCTACCAACAAATGTTTCTCTCACACATTGATGTTTCTCTCCTTTGTCGATGTTTCTTTCCCTCTCTTTTTCCCTCCCCTCCCCTCTTTCTAAAAAAAGTTAAGTACAATCTTAAAGACAAAGGGAGGGAGGGAGGGAAGAAGGAAGGAAAAGAAGGAAAGAAGCCTAGTGATTTTCTTGACTTCTATTTAAGGAGTACCTCATAGAATGTCTTCTAATAGGTGGAGCCTGGCTCTACTTGTGCCGTCTTTGGCCTAGGAGGAGTTGGACTGGCGGTTATCATGGGCTGTAAGGTGGCTGGCGCATCCCGGATCATTGGTGTGGACATCAATAAAGATAAATTCGCAAGGGCCAAGGAGTTTGGAGCATCTGAATGTATCAGCTCTCAGGACTTCAGTAAACCCATCCAGGAAGTGATCATTGAGATGACTGATGGGGGAGTGGACTATTCCTTTGAGTGTATTGGCAATGTGAAAGTCATGGTGAGTGTGCTTGGTTTCATTCCTTTCTCTTTCTCCATTGTGTGTGTTTGTGTATAACTTTTTTTAATGGAATTTTCTTGAGATTTAAAATTGTTTTGTTTTTGGAAGGGAAAAGTCTCTTGTAAGAATTATTGTAATAGAAGAAGGGAAAAATAATGATTTGAACTACAAGTAGGAAATGATACAAGAATGACTTGGGAAAGGATTAAGAAAATGTTTGTTTGCCTTTCAGTGTTTGTCAAACCTTAGAGGATGTCTGCTTAAACAAAGGGCAAAACAGTGCCATTGTGGAGAACATGAGCTTGGAAATCAGACAGGCACCCACACACTAAGTCAGTGGTCTTGGGCAACGACCTGACTTCTCTAAACCTGAGTTTCCTCACGCGTGAAATACGGGCAGTAACTGCACCTACTTGACACAAAGTAGACACTCAGCAAAAATGTTAGTGTTCTCTGCCTGCTTGTTTTATTCAAGTCTTTGGAATTTTGAGGTAGTATTTACAGCAAGTAAAAACTTTAGATTCTTTCAATTTGTGTTACTGTTTAGCCAAGTTAGTAAATTTTTAAATACCTGTTAATATACTGAACATTCCATTGGATCATTTTGTTGCCATTTTTTTAGAAAGCTTTGTGAAACCATCCTCTCCCCGCAGAAGTCTCTGGGGAAGCCGATGTTCTTGGCAAAATGCACTGAGGTCTGTGTTTGGTCCTCTCTTTGCCTGCAGAGAGCAGCCCTGGAGGCCTGCCACAAAGGCTGGGGCGTCAGCGTGGTGGTGGGTGTAGCCGCTTCAGGTGAAGAAATCGCCACTCGTCCGTTCCAACTGGTAACAGGCCGCACGTGGAAAGGCACCGCCTTTGGAGGTAATTTGTTGGATGGGATGAGTACATTTTCTCTCCTATTTCCATTGGCAGTGTTTTAATTCCAGGTCAATTTTCTTGTTTTAACAATAATTTTTATGGGTTACTTTCTCACCCTGAGTTGTTGCATACAACACTATTTTAATAGGAGGGTTTCACACTCCATCAGTATTTTCTCCTGGAGCTGGGGAGTGCTCAGCTCCTCCTGAGACTCAAGGCAACATTTTACACACTTAAAAAAAAAATCAATATTATGTTCATGAGGCTATAGCTGGGGGTAGGTCAGGCATGAGAGGTTGGCTGCAGGGTAAGCAAACTATGGTGTCATCCATACTGTGTCATTTTGTGGAGGTCATGGGCATGTTTCACTCATTTTTCCGGAGAGTGCAGTGATCACCGGATGGGATATAGTAGTACCTCGGTCCAAATAGTGCTGATTTCAGCAGTACCCAATACTAAATCTTAAACTGAAAACTTAAAATTAGACACACCTTACTGCAAAATTGAAAAGCTGCCAGACTGATGATTTTTCTTCTGTGTGATCCTAAAAAGTACGTGGTTGTTTGAGGTTACCTAAGTTTTGATAGGTTTTTTAGAAAATATATTTTCACTATCCTCTTAAGAAAAAGATGACATAGCATGAGTTTTCAATGATCTGTGTTTAACAAGTATCTGTTAACATCCCCTTGCTTATATTATGCCAGGTTTTTGAAAGAAGAAAAGATTACAATACTATGCTAAAATGAAGAGTTTGGCCAAAGTTTTCCTTCTTTATACTGTACAATTTGCTGTAGAAATGTCAATCTGATTAAACCCTCCTTTCCAAATCTGTGGATGTATGCTGAACTTGAGTGTCTTAGAAGAAACTTCTAAAGCCACATGTGCAACTCAGAGGCATCATCTCAGGATCCACAGCTGGGTTTGAAGGGCTTCTAAGCCTGGGTGATTGAGCCAGGGCAGGTGGTAGGAACCTCTGACCAAAGCCTCATCCTAATACAATGCTGTTTGGGAAATAAGCTGGAGCATTGGGACCCCAGGGTGTTGTTAAAATATGACCCACAGACGTAAATAGATATTCTGGCCTAGAATTGTAGTTGTCTCAGTTGAAGAGGAGTTTTAAAAGAAAAAGAAAAAGAAAAAGCCTGCAACTTGGTAGAAATACCTTCTACCAAGGAGGTATCTTCTACTAAAGGAGGGAGATTTGGGAAAAGCTCAAAGGAGGTTTGAAATATGGTCCAAAGCATCCCTGATTTAAAAAGTAGGAAGGCACCCTGGTTGGTATGGCTCAGTGGATTGAGCACTGGCCTATGAAGCAAAGGATCACCAGTTTGGTTCTCAGTCAGGACACATGCCTGGGTTGCAGGCCAGTTCCCCAGTAGAGGGTGCATGAGAGGCAACCACACATTGATGTTTACCTGCCCCCTTTTCTCCCTCCTGTTCCCTCTCTAAAAATAAATAAAATCTTTAAAAAATAATAAATATAAAAAAATAAAAAGTAGGAAGGCTGTTGTGTTGATTTATTGTTCCTTTCAATAGCAAGTGAAAAATTGAAGCACCTGATATTCTACTTTGCATTCAGTTTCATTTTTCTATTCTGAGATGCTATCCCTATTCATTGTTGAATTTAAAACCAAAGAAATAGTCATGCATATCAATATTCTTCTTCCTTGAATTTCATTATTACAGAAATCTTTGTTGTTGTGGACCTAATAAATAAGCTTGTTCTAAGATTCACAGAGTTCTATCCTGGTAGTCTGGAGGTCTCAGTTGAGACTTAATGAGATTTTAGTAAATGAATACAGAAAAAGGAAAACACTAAAAAGACATCTACTTTTTTCTTAACTAATGATGTGCATTAAATTCTGTCTTATCTCTATACTAATTTTGAAGTTTTTCATTTGCAATGAAAAAAAATTTATTCTCAAGGTCTTTGTTTAACCTACAAAGTAATGAGCATACTGTAGAGACTTGTTGAAGAAATTAATGAATAGATGTTATGATTTCTTTTAGGATGGAAGAGTGTAGAAAGCATCCCAAAGTTGGTGTCTGAATATATGTCCAAAAAGATAAAAGTTGATGAATTTGTGACTCACAATCTGTCTTTTGACCAAATTAACAAAGCCTTTGAACTGTTGCATGCAGGAAAGAGGTAAGCTCCCTATTTAGTTATATATTATGGAATATAGGAAGGATTTGAGGTGTATGGAAAAAGAGACTTAAAAAAAATACAGTTTTGCCCTGGCTGGTGTAGCTCAGTGGATTGAGCGTGGGCTGCGAAACAGGCATTGCAGGTTCAATTCCCAGTCAGGGTACATGCCTAGGTTGCAGGCTGTGGCCCCCAGCAACCGCACATTGATGTTTCTCTCTCTCTCTCCATCCCTCCCTTCCCTCTCCAGAAATAAATAAATAAAATCTTAAAAAAAAAAATACAATTTTGCCCCGGCCAGGTGCTTAGTTAGTTGTCCCATACACAAAAGCTTGCAGCTTTGACCCTTAGGGAACACATCTAGGTTGTGGGTTCCATCCCCACTTGGGACACTTACAGGGAGCAGTCAGTGTCTCTCTCTCACATTGATGTCCCTCTCTCCCTTTTCCTCTCTCTAAAACCAATAAACACATCCTTAGATGAAAACTTTAAAAATATATCTATAATGTTAATGTTCTTAAAAGATACTGTTTAAAACCTATGTGTATTGTTTCTTTCTCTTACAGCATCCGAACTGTTGTAAAATTTTAAATTCGAAAGAAGAAAATATGTCCATCCTTATAACTGAATCATGTGATCTACTGGACCAGCAAGACAAGCAGAGAGAAGTTCTTCCAAGTTCATAGCCTCTTGGACTTTCAGTAACCTACTCTAGGGAATAATGTTTTCTGTATAATTAATATATCTCTAATCAGAGATAAGGCTAATACTGTCATACATCTGTTTTCTAGACTTTTCTTCACATGAATAATTGCTAGCTCATTAAGGAATTTTTTAACATAATAAAAGTAATGTCAGCATATATGTTTATCTCTGTCTCATGCTAATTTATTCTTATAGTTTTCTCCCCATTATCTTTATTCTTTAAAGATGGAGGAAGCAGGGTAATAGTGAGTTGATGAACCTTATCTGCTGCTTTCCTCAGGAACTTTGACTTAAGAGTCTCAGGCCCATTAACTAAAGAATAGATTTCCTTAAGCCATCCGTGGCAAAGCTAATCAGAACCCAAGTCAGCTTCTGTGAAATTATCTTCTTGAGGGCAGGTATATGACTTGTTTAAACTTACATCCCCCCAGTTCCTAGTGTGGTATCCAGCCCACAGTGAGCTCTAACGTTCATTGTTGAAACTACCTTCTATACGTAAGCGTATGTGTTGTTAGCTATATGCACTATTTCAAGATTATAAAAATTATAGTTACTTATGTACTAAATATCCAAGTTCCCAACGCCCTTATCACTTTCAACATTTTACCATGTGCAGATCACATTGCCTTTTCGGAGGTGGTCACCATTCAGAATTCAGTGTTTATCAGTCTCATGCCTGTTACGCTTTTACTGCACAGTCATACAGTAAGTCCTCACTTTAATAGCAATGGACTCTGGGAAACTGCAACTTGTAGCAAAAGTATGCATAATAAAACCAGTTTTCCCACATGCAAACTGGCAAAAACAACTAATTTCCCACAGCATATTTCTAGTCACCAAAACATCAAACTTCTAAGACTCTAAACACTTCTATGATTAAACATTGAAATAAATGTGAAGCATACATACATTTAAGGAAGATGAATAAAAACAAGTCAGGTAATGATTTTCCAGCCCACTTACTCCAGTTCAGTGTCCTGGGTGCCCGGGGCATTTCTCTGCAGCTCAGGACACAAGGCAGGACCCCCAACCCTGGACAGGAAGTCCCCCACATTCAGTCACTTCTGCTCACACTGGGACAATGTAGACAAGCCATTTACCTCATGCACGCCTTTGGGATGTGGGAGGAAACCAGAATCCCTGAAGAAAACATGGACGTGAAGAGAATGGACCAGCTCCACAGACAGTGGCCCTAGTGGGGAATTTTTTTTTCTTACCAATGTTAGAACAAAACAAAGTTAAAGAAAACCAGGTTATTCAAGGATCTGCTTTACCTCGTTCTTAGTGCACTTCACTTCATTGTGTTTCCCTGATATGGGTTGTTTTGTTGTTTCAGAAATTGAAGGTTTGGGGCAGCCCTGTGTTGAGCAAGTTTATCAGCACCATTTTCCAACAGCATTTGCTCACTTTGTGTCTTCACATTTTGGTAATACTCGCAATATTTCAAATAGCAATTCCTCTAATGGGCCAGGGCAGAGTAAATTGAAAACCTAGAAAGTATTTGCCATTTTAGATGCCATTAAGAACTTTCCTGACTCCTGTGAAGAGGTCGAAATAACAAACAGGAATTTGGAAGAAATTGATTCCAACCCTCCTGGGTGACTGAGGGGTTCAAGACATCAGTGGAGAAAGCAACTGCAGATGTGGAAACAGCAAGAGAACTAGAATTAAGAGGAGCCTGAAGATATGACTGAATTGCTGCAATCTCACAAGAAAACTAACAGATGAGTTACTTCTTAGGAATGAGCAAAGAAAGTGGTCTTGAGATGGAATCTACTCCGGTGAAGATGCTGTGAAGATTGTTGAAATGTCCACAAAGGATTCTGAGTATTACGTAAACCTAGCTGACAGGACAGTAGCAGAGTTTGAGAGGATTGATTTCAATTTTTAAAAGTTCTGTGAGTAAATTACTATCAAACAGCATCAACTGCTACAGAGAAACTGTTCATAAAACGAAGAGTCAACTGATGTGGCAACTTCATTGTCGTTTTAAATTAAGGAATTGCCTCAGCCACCCCACCCTTCAGCAACCACCACCTGATCCGGCGGTGGCCATCTACATGAAGGCAAGACCCTCCACCCACAAAATGATCACAACTCACTGAAGGCTCAGATGATGCTTAGCACTTCTTCACACATTTTTAAGATTTTTCCTTTTTTTTTTCAGGCATAATACTATTGCACTTAACAGATTACAGTATAATGTAAACTTTTATATGTATATAAATTTGTGTGATTTGCTTTATCGCACTGATCTGGAACTGAACCTATAATATATGAGGTTGCCTGGACATACCCATAAACCCTTTAGAGTTCAGTATTGTGCATCATTTAAACCTGATACTGGCTCATTCTGCAGCTTTTTTCAGTCACTGTATGTGTAATCTGTGTTATTTTGTGCTTAACCTGTGTTGTATTTGAAACTCATTAATTTTAATACCATACAGCAATATTAAGTTATATGAGCTAATACTCAGCTGTATGAGAATTCATCCATTCTCCAGGTGATGGCATAAAGTTGTTCCAACTGTCTGTATTGCTAACAACACAGTGGTGAGACATTCTTGTACATTATGCTCATTGTGTTAGGTGCTTAGGGTAAGTGCATTTTAAATTTACTGGAAATTGAGAATATTTCATCGTGACTTTGGTTTGCATTTCTCTTAATTACTAAAGACTTTCATTATATTGGCCATTTGTATTTTCTTTTAAGTATCTGTTCATATCCTTTGCCCATTTTTTTTATTGGATTGTCTGTATTTGAGTAATTTGTAGGAAGTCTTTATTTTAGTTGCCAATCTTTTGTCAGTTTTACATTTTAATATATTTTATATTATTTTTATTTTATTATAATTATCAGTCTTTTCCTGGTTCTGTTAAGTAACACTTAAGGTTACTACTTTATCTTGAGCAGTATAAAGAAGCAAACAAAAATGATTGACATATTCTTACCATCCAGGTAATCTGATGTCATAAAAATAAACACATAAAGCAATATATCCAAGAGTTAGAAAAGTCAAATATTAAAGGTCATATGAGAAAAGCTACAGTCCCTTCTCCCCCAAAACCAGGTGACCACTGTTCATTCTGCACAGCCCCAGAAGTTTCTATGCATGTAACAGCATTTCTACGCCTCCTTTACAATAACAGAGAAACAGTATTAACACCATTCTGTGCCCTTTTGTCCACCTGACAGAGTATTTTAGACTGTTTTTGTATCGCTGCATCAGTTAGGCCATGTAGACATCCTTTGGTTACATTGAAACCAGGTACTTTTTTTTTTAAATACTTTGATTGATTTGGCTTAATTGCTCTCAAAAGGGTGTGTTTCTGAGAGCAAATTGAGTTGGTTGGATAGAGGAAAAGTGGAAGCATGGTCAGGTTCTCCTCTTTAAATCGTTGGTGCATCAAAGGGCTAGGCAGTGCAACCTACCTTCTCTTATTTAACCTAGAGCGCTGAAGATGGTATGGGCCCAAGTGGACCTGAACTATGATCCTGGGTGAACTGGAAGAAAGGGGAAATTAAAATTACCTTCTACCCCAGCAGCAGGAAATGTGCTTTTAATCTGGTTTGGATTAGCCCAACCTTCCAGGAACAGAGTGTGTTATTATTGCCTTGAGCAAATGCAGTAACAAAATGGGCATGTAGGGTAGTATTGGCAAGAGCTAATAATTCTTTAAAAAGTTTTCTTCCTCTTTTTTTTCCCTACTATATGGATTCTTGGATCATGGGAATATAGAATAAAGTATTCCATATTAAGAGCCTTTTAATACATTATTTTTAGTGACATCTAGAATGTTATGTATATTGCTGAACCAGTTTTTGGAGGAAAGTATGTATACAACACAGGACTAAAAAACATTCATTATGTGCATCCTTGTCCAAAATTAGGATTCTACTACCTTAGAAGTATTTTTGGAATTTTTTTGAAAATATCTTTAAATTGCTATCTTGGACAGTAGACATGTAACTTTAACACATATATAACAATTACTTCTGTATATTTCATGAAAACTAGTAAAATGTATTTTTTAAGGATCTAAAATTTTATGTTAAGAATTTTAAGCAGCTTCATTTTTATTTTTTGATAAATTTTCACATACCTAACATTTTTCAAATTTCTGCATTTCCATTTTCAGCACGTTGGATTATTTTGCTTTCTACTTAACCCACTTAATGATGTTCGCTGAAGACAGTTTGTCCACACACAGGCATGTGTGATTTGGAGCAAGTTCTTTTTTACATGCACAGGGAATCGACATGTAAAGTAGAATGTGCAGTCTGTGGCCATACCACCCTCAGCGCACCCAATCTCACCTGATCTCAGAAGTAGAAGTGTAGGATGATGACATTTTGTGGAATGGAAGTGAGGAAAAAAACTATATTATGTCCAAAACTGTCATGAGGAGCCGATTAATGTGTAAAACTCACACTAAACAAAAACATACACATAATGCTTATTTTCATATATCCATTTGGGATATAAATTACATGTAACTCAAAATGTTTTGTTGAATTGGGAAGGGGGACACATTTTCCACCCACAGAATGCTTCTGAACACTGCCTGCTCAACCGCCAATCTGCCAAGTCCAAAAGGAACTGTGCCTACAGTCACCTCGCTGACCTGGGAAAAAAACAACTTTGGACTCCGAAGGTTTTGTTTCAATTAACATTCAAGATCAGATTCTCTGTCAGCAAATACTTTTAGAGAAAAATATACCTCAAACATATTTGGAAAACATTTAAGTATATTTCAAGTTATTTGGACAATAAATCCATAGAACTATTCCAAGGAAATTATGTCTTTAGAGAAACAACTACAAAGTGAACAGGGATATACAAAGTCCTCCACTATACCAATTTCTTTTGGTGGAACTTTTCTTTTCAGGAACAAAGCAGATGAGACGGGAAGTTTAAGCAGACTAATACTTACCCAACAGGACTCCACACCAGAATTCTCTGAAATGAGGTAAATACACACAAGTTCCTTTCGAGAAGGAAGTGTTAATCCACCATGGAACTACCTCCAGTTTAGACATGGACTAAAATACCAAAAATAATCAAGCTATGTTAAGGTAAAACAGTGGAAATTTGGATAAAAATATCTGTTGATCTTTCTCAAATCAACATTATAATACTGTCTATCCTCGGCTATTGTGTCTCCTCAGAATCACCTGGAGCTCATATTGACTGGAAAGCTTTCAAAAATTCTAGCCTGGATTTTCTGTTGACCTCTGATGCAATTACTAAAATAAAGCAAATCTGCTGTATAGTCTAACTATATATAGAAAAAACACTTGCTAAATTGTGGTTTTGCCCACAAAAAGACCAGTTATGGTGACTTGTCCTCTGGTTACTGGCAAGGGGGCCTGGCCCTGAGTGCATCTGCCTTGGGCCGGCTGGTAGTGTGTGCGTTCTTGACTTCCTGCAGGAAAGACTTTGCACCCCGAGTCCTGGTGACTTTTAGAGTATATTTATTAAAGCTGGGGAAAGTGAAACAAGGAAGGAAGTGCTTAGGATACTGGAAGCAACAGGAGAGGGAGAGCCTCAGCGGGGCTGCCTTGGCTCTCTAGAAATGTTATAGGGAAGAAGCGAGCCTTGATGGGCCTGCTTCAGTGCACTAAGAAGTCGGATAATAGCAGGCGTTGGGTCAGGGTCAGGGGGTTAGGATGGGACGACGAGGTGCTGCTGCCCATTGCTCTCCGAGTGCAAGTCTCTGGGGTCCCTGAGAGTTTAGGAGATGCACACCTGTGAGGGAAGAGGGGGAATGGAAAAGGTGCCAGAATGCTCCTGGGAAAAACCTGTGCTGGGTCCTTTGTCTTGAGGCTTTTAAAGGCTGAGAGTTTAGGGGAGGTCTCAGGGAGGATCTCCATAGAATATCATCAGCTTTGGACTGATGTCAAAATGAGATTTATTCTCTTACCCTCATCTCTCCTTGGGTGTGGTTGGCAAATGGCTCTAATTGGATTTCTGCTATCTCCCAGAGCAGGATGATTTAAACTATTAACCCTCTGGTTTAGGAAAGATAGGATTTACTAGATGGCTGCAAACTGGTTGTTTAATTATCTCAGTTTCCTGATTCCTGGCTGCTGCTAGTGCCAGGCCTGGGGCTAAAGCCACCTATTGCTTGTTTGAAAGGATTTAGAAAGTTGTGAAGCTGGAGCCAACTAAGACTAGCCATCTTACAGAAAAGCTGTTGAGTGGGCCCATAAATTGGGTGGGGCAGAGTCTCTGGTAATCTCTGAGAGGGGTTTAACAGTGTTAGCCAGGTTGAAGGATTTTCAGATAGGGCACCAGCCTGCTGGCCCTGTGAGGATAGGGCCCAGAAGAGACAATGGCCTTTGCTAGCCTTGATGCCAGCCACCTCCAGTTCTCCCCATATGCCACTCATGCCCCTCAAGCCAGGACACTGGCACTGGAGTTCAGAGTGAGTCCCTGTAGGTAATTATGTGTTGGCTTTGTAAGAGGAAGTACTTGAGGCTCCAGAAGTTTCCTCCACTGACTCAAGTCCCACTGCTTTTTGCAGCCAGAAGTTGTGGGGACTTATCTTTCTGGCACTGGAATCCTGGGCAGGGGAACCTGGTGTGGGGCTGGGACTCCTCGCTCCGGAGATAACCTTCCCTCCTGAATTGTTATCCACCACATGTGGGTGAGGAATCAGCCTGTTGTGTCTGTGCCCCTCCTGCCAGTCTAGCTGGATATTATTTCCGTAGTATCTGACTTCCATTTAACTTGATTTCTGACAGCTCTGAGTGCTGGTTGTTCTATAGTTTAGTTGTAATTTTGATGGGGTTGTGCAGAGAGATGAGCCCTGTCTGCCTATACCACCATCTTGACCAGAAGTCCAAATAATTTTTGAACCAATGCTCTGCACACCCTGTGACGTATACTCCAAGAATTAAAAAAAAAAAAATCACACATTTTGCACTTAATAACTTTATTGTCGGTAGTGATTTTCATGTAGTAATTCTGAAATAATTTTACATCTTATAGAATCAACCAAATTTTAAATATTGATGTTGTTCAAAACCAAAGCTCTCACCATCAGAGACGGAAGACACAGAGAGGAGATGGGGAAGGGCGAGGAAGACAGATGAACGTTGGATTTGAAATGGAAGTACCTGAAGGATCTCATGATGTGTAAACAATGCATTTGCTGGCTCTGTTCCCTGGAACGGCCCAGATCTTGATTTCCAAATACCATTCCCCCCGCAAAATAAGTAAGTTTTTCCTTGAAGAAAATAGCCAATTTCCAGCCTGGGGCAGGCAAAGTGTATGATCAATGTAGAATACCTTGCTAGAGCAAAAAGCAAGAAAGTGCTCAAAGATTGACAGGCACGGGTCAAACTAACCCATGAATAAGAAGCTTAAAGGTGTTCTTGCTGACCGCATTTGGAACAATTACAGTAATTTAAATAAAATGTTTAAAAACAATCGATGAACCCACACTGGTGGGTAGAGGGAGGAATAAATGTGCTTCTTTGTAAAGACTGCCAGCTAATAATGTAGATGAAATGCTAAATTTAGAAAGTACCAATTTACAGCAACCAATGTAATAAAATAATGGACTCTCGGCAAGGATTAATCAATGAACACTAAAACCAGAGTGAACAGGATAACCAAATGGTTTCCAAGTACCTCCTCCCAGATTACTTCTTAAAATGAAAGATCTGAAAGAAATCAAGTAATAAACTTATATTGGCAATAATGTGACAATGACATTATGTGCCTCCTGATCAGATGTGAAGCCACGAATGGGACATCCCACATGCTGTTACGGTGTCTCCTGCCAAAATGTTGAATCTGAAGCACTCGTGAGACATCATCAGGGAAAACAGAATTCTACAAGCTAACTGGCTTGCTTTTTCAAGCGTATATTTCATATAAAATTTAAAAAAAGGTGGAAGAACTGCTCTAGAGTAAAGGAGACTACAGATACACGGCAACTCAGTGCTGTAGCTGTGGATCCCGGATTTAAAAAATAAATAAATGAAAAGCTTCTAAAGAACAAGTGATGTTATAATGCATTGTAATACATACATCAGACCAGTTAGTTTCAAGCAGTGTTTTTAAACAGGCAATACTTGAGTATTTAGTCACGGGCAGTCTTCTTTTCCCTTAGATTGTCACATTAAAAAATGACAACAGCCAACGCAACCATAACTGACCAGTGTAAATGAAACAAAATCATACTTTTTTTATTAGATCAACAAAAAAATGTATTTTTTTGAATTCTGCAGAATTTTAGTAATTAGTTTATGTGTGCCAAGAGATGAAAAAGGTTGAAAAATCCCTGTATTAGACAATTCGGTACCTATGTTAAATTCCTCGGGTATGATAACTGTATTGTAATTATGTAGGACATGTCCCTATATTTTAAGAAAGACATGTTGTAATAACAATGGGTAAGTATGATGCTACTTCTTTAAGTGAAAAGTGTGCTTACAGAGAGAGATAATGGCAAAAGAACAATTAATGGATACAAGAAAAGAACATATGATTATTTCATGGTAATACACTTTCAACTTTTCTGTAAACTTAAAATTTTCAAAATAAAAAATTGGAAGAAATAATAGCCTAGTGACACCATGAGGGTACTGGCGTTAGCAAAGTGGAGCATCCTACTCTCAATTTTAACCAAACACAATGAAAAACCAGAAGTGATTACAGAACAAATTAAGGAGTCGAGTTAAGGTGGTAAACAAATTCCTAAATCTCCTCTTCTCATTAACTTAAACAAGTGGCCGGCAATTGGTATAAAGGTGTTGGTAAATGAGCTCTAACAAACCTTAACCCGTTTTATCGTGAAAACATATAAAATGAATTAAAATCCTAAAATGTCTCCCTTCAAAGGGGCATGGAAGACTAGCAGGAGAAAGAATATTTTAAAAGTTAATACAATAATAAATAAAAAGTTAACACATTGGCTCATTTTGAGAAGTTGGCAGAATGATGAAACTAGATGTTTTCTTATCTAAATCTAATAACCATCTACAGTTATATATAGACAATTAGAATAGAGCCCATATTGTTTTAAATCTCCCAAACTGAGAAAAGCATCATCACCAGTAAGGTGTTTTAGTAACAACAACAACAAAAAACTATCCCACCAAGACTTTTCTCCTGGCACCGCTTCTTTTTAAAAAAGATTTTATTTTTTCAGAGAGAAGGGAAGGAAGCGAGAAAGAAAGGGAGATGTCGATGTGCTATACGTGCACTGATCAGCTGTCTCTTGCATACAAACTGGGGACCTGGCCCACAACTCAGCCATGCGCCCTGGACTGGGAATCAAACCAGCGACCTTTTGGTTCGCAGCCCGGCTCTCAATACACTGAGCTACACCAGCAAGGGTCTGGAGCTTCTTGTGTTATGATAGACAACGAATCAGCCCACACTTAATTCCACTATCAGCACATAAAATGCTCCCCTGAATTGCAGCATTCTCTGCCTTAACAGCTCTTAAAAAAAAACACAAAAAAAACCCAACAACAATATGGTTGCATCTCAGATGCTGCTGGTAGGCTGCTCAACCAAACACAGTACTGGAATTTTTATATGACCAATAAACTTGAAAAAGTATGGTCATGAGTTTTAAATTATGAAATCAGCCACCCCATTCCCACCATTTCCCTCTGAAATGCCAAACAAATGCAGCAAAGTTAATGACCACATGGCAGGATAATCACTCAAACTTTTTAATCTCCCTTTACACATTATATTAATATTCATATTGCAAGGCATTCCATTCACAAATATTACAGTTTGATAAAAAACTTCACACATATATCCCCGAAAATCTATACCAGATTCGGTCACTTGACTAAACATTAAAATAATAAAATGAAAACCATTATCATAATTCTTTTAAAGCAGTAAGGTCTGAGGCACTCTGGGAAAGATGTTTTCGTACAAGTATAACATGTCAGTGGTATCAAGTTATCTTACAATACAGTCACCTGAATCCCAGTAATCAAGTACACTCTAAGGACAATGACTTTGATCTGATATGCCTTCACAGGACACAGTCGCATCTGGACTGAACTAGTGAAAGGAACACAGACACTGGGCAGCTGAGGTCATTTCTAGTGAGGTTCCCAGCGATGTAAAGGTGAAGTGTGTTTCAGCACTCCAAGGACAGCTGTATCCCTAATGCAAGGCTACAGTTCAATCTTTGAAGAGTTTTCTTTCTCATCAGAACCAGGTTTACTAAATGTTAGAATCTAACATCTCACCTGACTTACTCTGCTCACTGCTGGAGAAATTTCAGAACTGGCTTTCCCGATCAACTTCCACAGTGCAACCTCCACCCTTCTCTGAATGTCTCCAAGGTGTGCCCTTGAAATAAAATAGACAGTGGAAGAAAGGGAACTTTGTTCCCCCCATTCTGACCAAATAGAGGTCTGAAATAGCAATATATTACAAAATCTTCATACTCTGCAACAGCCACTACCACTTGGAGCATGGCTATTTTTGCCATAAACTAGATTTCAAAAAACCTAATAACCTTTTTCCAGAGTGAATTTTGCCACATCCATTCACTGACACACAGTCTGAGTGCTTCCTTCCACAAAACTACATGGGTAAATAATTAGCATGGGGGAGGCCAATTCCCAGTTAAGAATTAAATCACTGCAAACTGTGGGTCCATTTATGACAGCTTATGACCCTGTTGGAGCAGAACCAACATAAACCCCAGGTCATATAGTGTTCAGTAATTACATATATGAATTTAAAATGTATACATATATATTTCCTATATAGTAAAAAAAATCTGAAGCAACATACGTTGCTGAAGTCTCAAGGATTCTCACCCTCCACACTCATCTATCTGGAGAGCAGCAGCCCCTGATGGCCCGGCGGCGGCAGTGGTAAAAGCAACCAGAAGCAGGTCTAAGCAAAAGTGCTCAAAGGGCACATGAGAAAACAAGGGTGCAGAGATGGGGAGGGTGGACCGGGGAACACTGAAAGGAGGTGAAAAATGTTTCCTTTTTTCTTCTTGGCTTGTCCAGACCCAAGACAAGTTCTTGAGGACACATGTCAAATGCGGTAGCACTTTCTTATCTATAGTCAAAACAAAACAAGTAAAAAATTTCCTCTTCCATTCTGTACTCTCAATAAAAAGCACAGTACAGCCAGAAGGTATTACTGAGATGTGCCGGCTTGGGAGAAATTAAAACTGGGACATGAAGTGAGGCCGCTCGCTGTCCAGCCGCCGGGTCAGGATTTCACAGCCAGTGTCCGTGACCAGCAGGGTGTGCTCAAACTGAGCAGACCGCTTCCCGTCTCTCGTCACCGCGGTCCAACCATCTGGCCAGGTTTCATCCTGCCATCCACCTTAAACAAGCAGAAACAATTTCTTAATTCCATCACTCAGTTTTCTAAGTAAGACCTAGGTAAGTATATCTGTGCATTCTATGTCACTAGATATCATAGAAAACCAATTAGAAAATTCACTATTAAGATTTCTAATTACACTTCAACTCAGTTTTGACTAAAGCCTTTGATGATACTTAAATTTACCACAGATGTATTTTAACTTGACATGTTTTATACTTCCCAAATAGCAAATCAAGATGATAATTCCAAAATAAAGGCACTGGGTTTGGGTTTGATTTTAGAAAGTATATTAACACCACTCATCACAGATGTACAAGAAAAAAAAAATGAATGAATGAATTTAGCTGTTTCCCAGTGTAACTCTGACATCTGACTAAACTATAACCAGTATTAATATAGATTATCTCACTTAATGCTTACCGCAGCCCCGGGGAGTTGGCAGGATACAAATTGTAATTTCCACTTTATAGAAAAAAAGGCAGCCTCTCAAATGACCTCCATTGCTCCCTTCCTCCACACGAGTGTGGGCTGGATTCAGAGACTCACTTCTGAGAAAGAGAATCTGGTAGAAGCAATAGGATGTTTCTCCCAAGTTTAAGTTATAAAAAAAGACTAGAAGGATCCAAAGAGAGGAATATCCTTTCCTACACATCCCTGGACACACTACCTACTACTACTGCCTCACTCTGAATCCCCTAATCCCAACAAAAAACTGGCAGAAAAGAAAGGTGAAAGCTTCATGAAGCAGACCCGAGTTATCACTCTGACACCTCCATGAGGAGCACTAATCATGACTCTGAGTCTGTCATCAGTGCCACATGCCTATCACAAGGAAAAACCACAGTGAGGTCATAAAACTGCCAGGGCTAAGTGTGTGTGTGTGTATGTGTTTTCTCCCCAGTAGCTGCATGACACCACCCAATGACACGAGTGCAGACCCTGAAGAGGTAAAACACAGCTCAGGACGTTGGAGTCCAACAAAATCTGCCATGTAACTAGCTAAATGACTATAGGCAAGTTTCTTAACCTCTTAAAGAATCAGTTTGTTCCCCTGTAAAATGGGGACAGCACCTGCCTCTTAACTTGTGGGTAATTAAAGCATCTGACTTTGCCTAAAAGTGAGTGGGTCTACTTTTCTCCTCCTCTCCACGGCCCCAACCAATCCCATATGTCAAGCAAGAATTTCTACACAGGCTTGATGGCGGTGTCTAATGATTACAATGCAGGTCCTGACGGGGTAGCTCAGTTGGTTGGTGTGTCTTCCTGATGTGCTAAGGGTGCCAGTTGGATCCGTGGTCAGGGCGCAGACAAGGAGCCATCCATGAGTGCACAGATAAGTGGAACAACAGACTGATATACTTCTTTCCCTCTCTCTCAGGTCAATCAATTTAAAAAATTAAAAACTAATTATGACAATGCACCCTTTGCCAGGACCTTTATGAAAAGGGACAAGGATTTAAGTACTTTGGCATCTACTGACAGCAGGAAAGAGCAGTGCTTCCCTGTAAACCCTTACAATGATTAGCTCCCCACATGGCGCTAAATCCAGTTTCCGACAGGACAGGGTGTAGAAGTGAAGCAAAAAGCAAATAGAGCAGAATACTAATTTGTGCATTAGTCACCAAAAATAAATACAAATTCAATTAAAGAACACTGCATCCTCTGTTCTCACCTTCACAAATCATTGGCTCTATTGTAAATACATGGCCCGCCTTCATCACTCCAACTGCTTTATTTTCTGAAATTAAAGAAAGAAAAAACAATCTCAAAACATAGTCTACTTCTGAAAACTCACTGGAAGGAATATACAACTATATTCCCCTCAGTCATTCTTAATTACCTTCTACTCTCCTGATACACCTTTCTATGAAGTAGATCGTTCAACAAATGATAAACACCTACTTTATACTGTTCTAGATATAGTTCATTCTGCTTATGTTTTCTCTAGGAAAATACACAGATATCTGTAGTCTGAATTTTTGATGTGATTATCGCTTTTATAAAAGGAAAATTCCACAAATTTATGTTGTAGTAGGATTAAATTGCAATCATAGAACCGAAGTCCCATTACTCAGTCAGTCAGGTGTAGCCGTGTAAGGGTGTGTGTGGATGTGCAGCGGGAGCCGGGGCGCAGCCCACAGAAACAACTGCCTGATTTCTCAAAGTTTTATAGGTCGTCTTCTTTCTCATAACTTTAAAGGGGAACAAAGTCTCTGAACACTGAACTATCTATTTTTAATGTTGATGTGACTCCTCCTTTTTATTTGAAATCAGAAATTCCGTTTCTTCCTTCCAAATATTGTTTTAGCTTTTTGTCCAAGTTCACTAATAACAGTATTTTTCAGGACCATCATGAGAAATACAACTATGAGTTAAAGTGTCCAGATCTGCCACTTGCCCCTCAACAAAAGGCCAAAATTTAAAAATAGGGATAGGCCTTTTTAGATAATCTCAGACAAAAAGGAATAACCTATTTAAATTTCTAATTAAAAAAACAATTGAGGGACTTCCGGCAAAGATGGAGGCGTAGATAGATACACTTTGCCTCCTCTCACAACCAAAAGAAGGACAACAACAAATTTAAAAACAAAAAATAACTAGAATTGCCAGAAAATCAAACTGTATGGAAGTCTGACCACAAAGGAGTTAAAGAAGAAGTTAAAGAAGGTAGGAGGGGTGGAGATGGGCAGCTGGAGCAGAGAGGACTCGCAGCAAGGTGGTGGCTGGTGGACCCAGTGGCCCCACATTTGTGTGAGGCTAAACCAGGAGGAATGACTGGGGACCAAGACAGACTGCGCAACCCAAGGTTCTGGTATGGGGAAATAAAGCCTTAAAACTTCTGACAAAAAATCTGTAGGGTTTGAGGCGGCAGGAAAAACTCCCAGCCTCACAGGAGAGTTCATTAGAGAGACCCACAGGGTGCTAGAACAGACACAAACACACCTACCCGGGAATCAGCACCAGAAGGGTGCAATTTGCTTGTGGGTAGCAGAGGAAGTGACTGAAAGCCAGCTGACAGCTGAATTAACAGCACTGTTCCCTTTCAGACCCCTTCCTTGAACACGGCACCACAATATATGCATGTGGCCTGCCCCTCCGTGGGTTGCCCCTCCCTGGCAAATACCTAAGGCTCCACTCCTTACTACGTAACAGGCACGCTAGGACAAAGAAATATGGTCCAAATGAAAGAACAGATCAAAGTCCCAGAAAAAATACAACCAAGTGACTAAGAGACAACCAATCTCTCAAATGCAGAGTTCAAAACACTAGTAATCAGGATGCTCACAGAAATGGTTGAGTATGGTCACAAAATAGAAGAAAAAGTGAAGGCTATGAAAAATGAAATAAAGGGAACCAACAGTGAAGGGAAGGAAACCAGGACTCAAATCAACAGTTTAGAGTAGAAGGAAGAAATAAGCATTTAACTGGGACAGAATGAAGAAACAAGAATTCAAAAAAATGAGGAGAGGTTTAGGAACCTCTGGGACAACTTTAAACGTTTCTCAACACCCAACTCATACGGGTGCCAGATGGAGAAGAGAAAGACCAAGAAACTAAAAACTTATCTGAACAAATAATGAAGGAGAACTTCCCCAATCTGGCAAAGAAAATAGACTTCCAGGAAGTCCAGGAAGCTCAGAGAGTCCCAAAGAAGCTGGACCCAAGAAAGCACTCTCCAAGGCACATATAATTATATTACCCAAGATTAAAGATAAACAGAGAATCTTAAAATCAGCAAGAGAAAGGGAGACAGTTACTTACAAAGGAGTTCCCATAAGACTGTCAGCTGATTTCTCAAAAGAAACCTTGCAGGCAAAAAGGGGCTGGAAAGAAGTATTTGAAGTCATGAAAGGCAAAGACCTACATTCAAGATTACTCTGTCCAGCAAAGTTATCATTTAGAATGGAAGGGCAGGTCAAGTGCTTCCCAGATAAGGTCAAGTTAAAGGAGTTAGTTCATCATCACCAAGCCCTTATTATATGAAATGTTAAAGAGATTTATCTAAGATAAAGAAGATAAAAAATACAGACAGTAAAATGACAACAAACTCACAACTATCAACAACCTAACCCTAAAAAACAAAAACATAAACAAAAATGAACTAAGCAAACAACTAGAACAAGAGGAAATTCACAGAAATAGAGCTCACATGGAGGGATATCAGTGGGGAGGGAGAGGGGGAAGAATGGG
>PVIA01008539.1:20408-70648 GCA_004024845.1 Tonatia bakeri | reverse complement strand
CACCGAATCTTTATCTTTTAAAGTAATGTTATTTAAATGGCATTTACATCCTATACCATTCACCTATTTAAACAATACAATTCAATGCTCTGTAGCACGTTCACAGAATTCTACAGTCACCGCACTCTAATTCTGCAGCATTTCATGACCTGAGAAAGAAACTGCACATCCACCAGCAGTCACTCTTCCTTCCTCCTCCTGCAGCCCTAACAGCCAGTGAGCTCCTTTCTGTCTCTGCCGGTTAGCCTACCCTGGACATTTTATATAAATCTAGCTTAGGGTAATGTGTTCGAGGTTCATCCATGTGTGGCAGGTATCAGCACTTTGCTCTTTTTATTGCTGAACAATGTCCCATTATACAGATATATCACATTTAATTTTTCCATTTATGAGTTGGTGGATATTTGAGTTTTTCCCTTTCTTAAAGCTATTAAAGATAATGCTGCTATAAGCATTCATGTGAACACTTTTGTCAGCCACTTAATTTTGCCATGACTTCATCTGTAAAACAAGACTGAAAGTTCACACTCTATGTTTCTCCTTTGGAGGAAATCTTTGTTTTTAGACTTCTAATGGATTTATGACATAGGTATTATAGACCAAAACATGGACATAGATACTGTTTTGGCTGATATTCCTAGTAAAAAAACAGTTAACAATGGAATATTTTACTTCATATTTTAGTTAATTAATAGATGAGAGGTCTTTAAATATTTGCTAAGTGTCATACCACTTATTTTCTTTTATAGTCATTTATTCATTTATCCATCCATTTATTTTTTCATCAAATATTTACCAAATGCTTATGCACGTCAATAATATGCTATTTCCACAAGATACATACAGAATGGCAAATAGGAGAGAACACGCGCACAAGGAATGTATATTCTGGTAGAGAGGAGAGGACATGTATACCACACATGCGCTGTATAACACACGACAGACAGCATAAAACACATGGCGGGAAGTGAAAACAACATTCAGTGAGACTTGGATGCAGCCTTGGTGAACTGTTCAGTGTACAGTTCTTAGCTTACCATGATATTTCAACAAATGGTTTGTGGAAATAAAATTCTTTATTGCAATGATGTAGGAAAAGGGGCTTACTTAAATATAGGAAGTGGAAAGGATTTAGGTAGGAAGTAGTTGTCGTTGAAAGATGCTGCTGTGGTAGATGTTCTGCTGTCCTATAATGATTGTTGAGCAGATCTGGAAGTGGTGGTAGCAGCTAGTTACAGAAGCTCAGAACTAATGCCCTACAGAGCTGAAGACCAGGAGGCGAAGATGATGAGAAGAAGGCATACGTGGCCAGGACGTCAAAGCAAAGAGATAAAAGCTCCTGAATCCTCAATGACGTCATTGAGCAGTGAATGAACACCAGCTAGTGCCTTCCCCCAAACTTCTTATTCTGTGAAACAATAAGAAACTATTTGTTTAAGCTATTGTCAATCCAATTTTCTTTACTTATAGCTAAACTTACTTATAACTGATGAGTAGGAAATACGCATTTCTCCTCCTAAGTGAATATTAAGCTTTTATTAAAGTCTTTATGAGAAACTTTGAGCTCATAGCTTATTGTTCTTTGGCTCTTTAAGAAGATTCAAAATCTGACATTTCTTTTTTTTTCCATTTTATTTATTTATTAAATTTTTTATTGTTGTTCAGTTACAGTTGTCCCCATTTCCCCCCCATTACTCTTTCCTGCCCTACTGATCTCCCCTACCACATTCAATCCTTGCCCCCCACCCCAACTTGTCTTTGTCCATGGGCCCTTTGCACATGTTCCTGGACTTGACCCTTTCCAGGGCAACATCGTAGCCTGACTTTAATAGCTTGTAGCAGTAATTACTTTAAAAAATTTTAATAGGGGACATTGCTCTCAGAATTTCTTCTCGTGTGTCTCTTTTCCTCTTCCTTTCCCTCTCTATTTTCTTCATCTCTGCTGCTTTTTTCTCTGTTTCTACCCATTCCTCTTTCTTTGTGTCCCTAACCTAGACAAGGACTATAATTAATTATATTCACTGAATATTTTTTCTTCTGTATTCTATTATAATTAAAAATGAATGAGTAAGCTGTTTTAATTTATGGATTTATAATCTTACCTATTTCAAAGAGGATTCGTATCACTATACTTTCAATTTTCTTCCATAAAAATATAGCGACTACCATGTATTAGGTTACATGTTTGAACTTTGACTTTTTTTGAGTTAATGATCCTTGAAAGGAAAGTAAAATGTCATCCTTGTCTGGGAGTGACTAAGATCATTATAATGTGCCTCATGAAGCAGATGGATAAACTGAGAAACAGGGAGATGTCTGTGACTATTTCCTGAAAATGGAGTGGAAACTTACCTCGGACCTCGTGACGCCAAGGACTCAGAGCCATCCTTAACCTGCTTGTCATTAGTTCACTAACGCAACAGACATTTACCAGGGATGGCTCTGTGTGAAGAGCTGTGTTTCTTTATTGCCCCCTGTCAAAAGGATACATAGGTAAGTAAGATATAACTAATTTCTATCATCTTTATCAAAATCACCAATCCTGGGAACACAATGTGCTCATCTAAGGCCCGCTGTGGGGCAGCCTTTCCAGAACAAAAGCAAATAAAGGGAGGAAAAGCTGAAGGCCTGGTGGGCATTGTTTGCTTCCCAGATATGTGGATATTGATGTCAAAATCCTCCTCATTATATAAGGTTATCTTAGCCTGTTTCCTTGTTTTTGCAGTGCAAACCCAAGAAATACTTCAAGGGCTGGGATAAAGCTCTGGGTAGTGCAGAGTCTTAGAAAACTATTTTTGGAATACGCATGTGGCAGACAAGAGAGCAATCAGTGGTCAGGTCTCTGTGGTCTTAATAAGAAAAGAGGTTTAATAAGGAAGCTTTTCTGAGACCAAGTGTCTCAGGGCCGGGGGCCTTTGCCTTTGCTTCCCACTATGCATAGTCTCCTTATTCAAGCTTCTGAACAGTATCAGTAAAAGGTAACAGATTGGAGGTCAGGGTTCCTAGGATCATTATTTTATATGTCATTGGACGGGTAATTCTAGAGTCTGATGGTAAGTTCTGTATTTCAAAATCAAAAAGATAATAGAGACCCTAGAAAAAGTCCCAAGGAACACTCCAGAAAAAAATGTAGAGCTGTGAATAAAGATTTAAGAAGAAAGGATCTAAAAAAGGAAACATCACACAATTATCAGCCACGAGGAAGAGATGAATATTTATTCCATAAAAATAAAAGAATGGTTTCTCTTTGTGGGTATGGAACACATGCTAAGTTCAAATATACTTTAATAATGGGCCTTTCATTTCTTAGCAATTTGATGACTTTTTCTGTGCAGCCAAAATAATTGACCAGGTTGATTCAAGTTGTTAAAAAAAAGCTAATTCATTAAAAATTGTTATTTACACATTGGTGAAATTTATCAAGTGAATTGGGGAGAAAGGGACATATCCAAAGACCCAAAATAAAGTTACTCACACAGTGAACAATGAATAATGTATGTAAAAAACTTACCTGTAATGGACAATTTCACACAATAATGCTAATCAGCCAAAATTGAATCATGTAAAAATAAAAACAGAAAATCTTAATAGGTTTATAACCTCTAAAGAAATTGGAATAACATTTAAAAATCTATCCCCCGTCATAGAAAAAAGCCAAAATGAAAACTAAAACAGAATAAAACAGATTTAGATCAAGTAAAAGGCAATTTATATCACATTGTTAAGAGACAAATAATTCCAAAGCCATACAAGGAATAGAACAAATAAAGTTTAATATTATCATGATTCCAAAACCAAATAAGGATTTTATTGGTAATCAATGCTTAGAAGTCATTCTCACTTGTGACTATAGATGCAAAATTCCTAAACGAATTCATAGAAAATCAAATCTCACAATGTATTAAAAAATACATGGACAGAGTGGACTTTTTCAAGGAATTCAAAGAGGACTAATGTTTTAAAATACATTGTAAAGCATGCTATAACTGTCCATATGTAATTGTAAAAGTTTGTACCTTCCTGCTTGTTAGAGAGCCCACGGGGGGCAAAGTTTTGTCTCTTCTGTTCTGTTGTACCCCCAGTTCCACACTTACAGACTTCTGGAGGCATTCAATGAATGTTTTTTTCGTACTAAATTGAATCACATGTGGGTGGATATCACAAACTTTTGCTTTTAAAGGTATTTATAGGAAACAAAATGTGTCAGATGTTCCAAGATAATTTAAAAAATGTTCTTTAATCTTTTTAAAAGTTGAGGCAGTGTCCTAAGGAATTCTTTCCAGTTCTTTAGGAGTTAGGATGGCCAAAAACACGTACCCAGGCCTTCACTCGTGGCTGATCCTGGACTGACCCTTCCTCACTGAGCCACAGAGCCTTCCTCAGAATCCTGCTAAACACAGTCCCAAAGTTTGCTCAGTATCAGGCAATTAGAGTTGACACATGCAACACGACCTAATTGGAATCTTTGTATTGTCTCAGGAAAAAAATCACATTTTTACTCTAACAAAATATATTATTGTATATTGACTAATTATACTAGTGTAGAAACAACCTCAGAAAAGCGTACCTTTTAATGTAGATTCAATCTCTCCGCTTTGCTTTTCCACTGCGATGAATATACGGACCTAACAGCAATAGTGTGGAACAAATCACTTACTGTTCAGATTCAGACAAAGTAACTTTGGGTTTTTAAACTGTTATACACAGAATGATTTGGTGAGGAATTTGGATTCTAATTGCAACCTGGTGCTGATGAAGCTAAACTAGTTCACAGGTGCCTCGATGCTCTATCTCAAGTTACGGCCCTTAGCCCTCCAAAATAATTTCCATCCATAAAAAGAAACACGTTTCCCAATTATTTTTGAAAAGTTATATGCTAAGTGGCCAAGGGGTTCAAGATCATTCCAATAGATCACATAATAGAGGCAATCTTAAATTGTAGAGAATTGTCTTGCATAATTAATTTGCTTCAGAGGCAAGATAATCAGTATCATCTTCTGTAACAATCAGACATCTTTAATTGAGCATTGCTACTCAGCCTCGGGGGACTGTTTTCCAGTTTGAGCAATCACAGAGTTTGAAGTGTGAGTTTCAATCGGCCTTGCACCGGAGGGTACCCTTCGCCCTTATAAATGTCATCAAAGAGATCTAAATATGCCTTTTCTCTGAGGCTTAGACATTGAACTTCCATTGTAAATGTGTCTTTCTGTGTACACAGGAACCAGGGTCTCTACAAGTAAAGACTGAAAGTGTGTTCTAATTTTAATTTGCCTTATTATTTACGGATATAATGTTTTCCTAATTTGAGTTAAAAAGTGAGCTACCAAAAATTTTCATTTTTTGTCTCTGTAAATGCAGGGGTGCATTTGTCAAGTGGTTGATGAAGATTTTTCCCTCATAACTTAATGAAAAATAATGATAAAACTGACTAAAGACAATGGCAGTGCTTAGAAATAGAATTCTATAAAAATAAAAAATATTATGAAACCCTTGAAATAATTAAAAATATTGGTCTGAAATGGGTTTTGAGTGATGAAATAAGTGTGCAAAAAATCATGGTAGAATAAAATTATTACAAATCACTCAAAATAACAGTCCTTTTTGGGTTTTATTTTTTCACAGATTTTTAAAAAATCAAGTGGTTATATAAATTTTAATAAAAAATAGTAAAATTATTTGGTCTATCAAATTATAAAAGTAATGAAGTTCAATTTTAGTATTGTGAGAGGTAAAATTTTCAAATAGGGATATTATAGAGAGGTGGTAAAACTCATTCTCAAGTGATTGTTTAGTTGGATACACAATTCTAGATTGACTTTGGAATATATTTTTGGAGGACATTTTCTGGCTTTTGTTGTAACTGCTGACATATTTTCAACTGAATCATCATATTTTAAAGATACTCTATCACCTGTGGATGCTTTAAGTTCTTTCCGTTTTTGCTATTTATATGAAAACAGTGACTTTGTGTTTTTTGCTTGCTTGTATATCTTCAGACCCCAGAGTAGTGTCTGATAGTAGTTGCTCAATAAATACTTTAAAAATGAATACCTTAATGGTTTTCTGCAATTTTAACCTGAACTTTGTCGCAGAGTTCTTGTATACGTAAAATGAGACAAGGTACCCAAAGGAATTTAGTAGTACTTAGTACATAACAACTACTCAATAAACAATAGCTTTTATTTTTGTGAGTGAAAGACATTTTTAATCTCTGTAATAAGAGGAGGAGCTCTATAAATCTATGTAATACAAATTTGCACTCTAGAAAGTAAGCAAAACAAACAAAAAACAACACACATCCTATTTTTTAGTTTAAATAAAACATTAATTTTACTTCTCATTTTTTTCCTTTGGCAACTTCAAAGAGATTTCTAAGATGCTATGATAATATTTTTTAGAATTTGTAATTTTTTATGATAGTTATTTAAAACTTCTAATTGGACCAAATTCATTGTACTAGATCAAGTCATTTATAGTATTCATGTGATTCCAAACAGTCACACATTCAATCAAAGCAGTCATCAAATTTATTGGCTAAGTTTGTCTTGTTAGTGTATGCTACACTGTATTTTCTCTATTGGAGAATCTATAGATAAATAATTGTAAAAACTAATCTTGTTTAAAACTAATCTTTTTTTCTGCCAGTATATTTTTAAATCATTTTCATTCAAAATGTTTCTGCCAGTACAATTTAAAACAACTTTCTAGAGTTTTAAATACTGGGCATGTTATGATCAATTACAGTTAAATTTATTTCTAATTTTGGGGGGGAAATCTGCTAGAACTGAAATGTATAAAGCCTCCTTTTTGACAGCATGTTATACATGGTGACATCCAGTGTTCTGTGGTTCCCACTTGGGCATACTCACTCAGCAGGATCGGGTTATCAGCATGCTCGAAGGACCCTTTAATATTTTATAAGATGGGCTTCCAGCTGGCAACTTCAGAGTGAGTGAGGTATTGATTTGAGCTCAGTGTGTGCTTAACATAGTCCCTCAAAGTGGTCAGAAAGACCTGCTGAATGAAAGGAGCTTTGAGCCCTCAAGTGGGGAGAATGATCTTTAACAAATGTGTTTTTATTATTATTTTTTTTTGCACGTGGCAGGAAATTTTAAAAATATCATTGAATCCTAAATACGAATTCCAATGTGAGGCATTTGTTTGGCATATTGTTTCTTTCATGAAAAACTGGCCATACTTTGTGCTGAGCGGTAACAGCTCCGAACAAATACACCAACCCATTGCCATGGTTCCCTCCTCCGAGTGACATGTGCCCATTCTTGCAACCCCTTTTTCAGAAAGTTGTAAATTTCAGTGCCCAGATCAGTTTGCTGCTTCTCTCTCTCTCTCTCTCTCTTTTTTGTCTAGCACAAACAGAAAAAAAAATGTCAAGAGAGCAGAAGAAATTCCTTTTCCCAAGCAGTTCACTGAATATATGATTTTTTGGAAGAAGGATGGGAATTAAACTGTGGCTGAACATTTCTTTTTTTTCCTTTTGAAAGCTTCCTGTTGTTTGGTGTCCTTGGCGATCACTCAGACTATTTCAGGAGTCACCGGAATAATGGGCTCACTTAGCAGAGCCTGGATATTTCTTAAGTTTGACAAAGCGAAGGAAGAAAAATTTTGTCTTTGTACTCTTCATGTACAGTTTGTCTGAGGGGAGACATATCCATCATGCATTGCGTCTAGGCCGTGTGGTGGTTGCTTCCTACACCAAGCGAAAGAAGAATGTTTAAGTCTGCCAGATGCTGCACTCATTAAATTATTATGACACTTCTATTTATACAAAGTTAGGTGAAAATTATTTCATGGGTTCTTATCAGCTCTGCAATTTAACTTCCCAATGACTCAATGATTTCACATTAAATTTATAGTACTTAAGAGACTTTCTTAATTAACACTTGGGAAATAATTTTCACATTTATTTTTAGAAAGCAGAGATCACCATGTGAACTGATAGGTGAATCATGGATTAATATAGCTGAAGGTTGCAGAAGAGAAAAACTGTACATTTTAATACTTTAAGTGACCTTTTAAGAGACAATATAATTTATTGATTTAGTAATAGGCTTAGGCTTTTGGACTGCCCTGGGTTGAAATCCTGGCTTGATATTTAAGTTAACTTTCTCTGATCTCAAAGAAACAGATATTGGCCAACTTAAGAAAAAAGAAAATTTATTGGCAAACTGTCAAGAAACAACAAATTTAAAGATTGGGGAACCTCATCCTGAAAAAGGCAGAAACCAATAGTTTGAGGTGGAAAAGTAAGCAGGAACTAAAGGCAATTTCTCAATGTAAGAGCAGTCAGATCAGGGTGTGAATTCTATAGGAATGAAGCTCACCGTTTTTTACAGCCTTTCACCACTTGCTGAAGGTCAGTGTCCCAGAAAAGAGTGGCTGAATTTTGTCTCCCTCCCAGCACCAGTCTAGTAGAAAGCAGGATCTGGGCTTTCAGCTTTATACTGCAAGGCAACTAGTTTGCTACTGAGTAAGACTATTCTTAATGAATGAGAACTGATTTCCCAAAAGGAAATTAGTATGCTGTGGGAAAGGGACAAGGGATGCTGCCGGCCAAAAATTCACAGATGCACATTCTGCCTGGCTACTTCTCAGGGATGTGATACTGTTACTCAATCTTTCTAGCCTCAGTTTTCTTATCTGAAGAATGATGATGATAGTAACAACTCCTCTCATTGAATTACTGTGATTATTAAATGTGGTAATACATGGAAAATTCCAGGTACATGCTATTCACTCTATAAATATTGGCTGTCACTGTTATTATATTGTAGGGGTTTTTTAAATCCTGAAGATAATGTCTATTGATCTTAGAGAGAGAGGGAGAGGGGGAAGAGAGAGAAACATCAATGTGAGAGAGAAACATCCATTGGTTGCCTCTCCCACACACCTTTACTGGGGATGGAACCCACACCCTAGGTAGGTGCACTGACCGGGGATTGAATTTATAACCTTTTGGTGTTTGGGACAATGATCCAATCAAAGGAGCCACCCAGCCAGGGCTGTATTGTTGTTTTTACATGGTTTTTGTTTGTTTGTTTTTTAAACACACATTTGCTTCTTTAAATTCTCACACTATCCCAGTAGGTAACTGTAATAGGTTCTATTATTCTTGTTTTATGGATGAGAAACCTACACTTAAAAGGCATTGCCCAAAGTCTAAAGCTTGGTGTTCTTCCAAATCCCTTATGTTTCCTTCTACAGAGTTATTAAAGAGAAAACCACAGGCTCAAATGGCGTCACTTGTGCTAAAGCCCATGATACCAAAGCTAGATTTAATACTTGACCTAATTGCTGTTTCAACCTTTTTCAGAAACATAATCCACTAGTCTGGAAACTTCTGTTCAATCACCAATAAGGTAATTTTTCACAAGTGTCCTCTACCCTGCCCTACCCCCACACCGCATAGAAAGAGAGGTAATCTGCTTGGTAAAAAAAACCCTCGCCATTTTCTTCCTCCCTAAAGAGGTTCTGGTCTAAAAAATCATACTTTCTTTTCTTTTGTTAATAGCTTCTTGCCTCAACCTTATTTCTATAAGAACCTTCCATGTCGTAAAACCTTTTCGGGGCACATCTAGTTGCTACATGGGATGCTGTCTGTTTGTGAATCACTCAATAAAGTCAACTAGATCTTCAATTTACTCATTCGAATTTTTTTTAACAGAGTGAAGTCTGTTACTGCAGTCTCATCAGTTTGGGGAAAAAAGACAAAGGAGCAGCACTGGGAAAGAGTTTCCTTTCAGAGAAATAGTCAGATCTCTGTGAAACTCTTCAGCAAGAGGTGCAGGTTAGTCTGGTGATTGTGTGTCCTTCCTAGAAGCAGCTGTTCTGAGAGCAGAGTCCTGATGGGCACTCAGAGGATGGCATCAACGTTGCCTTTCAAGTCTGTGATCTTGCAGTTTCACTGCAAAATTGTGGTTTGAAAGTACAGCTTTGATACTGTTAACCTGTGAATAAAATATGAGAGTCCAGAAAAGCAACCTGTGCCACACACCATGGAATTTTCCAAAGTGGTTCACAGCTGAGTGTGGGGGAAGATTCACATTGGCCTCCCCTATTCCGCCTGACACCTGGACACTTCCGATAAGAGTGGGCCGGAATATCTGAGAAGCCATTTTTTTTGCCTGATAGTTTTACTGTCTCTGCAAGGTGACAGCTCTGGGTGGGGGGTCGGGGGGTAAACATTTACCCAGTCTAGACAGCTTCCTGTCTCTGAGGTCCATCTTCCTTTACTGATCTCTCTGAGATAAGAAAGCAGAAATACTGTGGCAGTAGACACAGCGAGCATTCTCCCACTATGCTAGGAGAATGAGCAGGAAAGGGAGCAGAAATCTGGTAGAGCGTATGTAATTTCCTTTGGGACCCTTTGACTGATTTCTGGAGGTTTCTCCTGATTTTTTTTGTTACTTAGAACACTTCAAGTGAGATTGTGATTACTGCCCATATTGCATACTTTCTGCTAAGACCTCAAGGATGCCTGGTATCCAGCACTAAGCTCCAGTACTGACCCTTTGCCATGTTGTATATGAGTTATCAAAGTTTAGGTTTGTACCTCCTGTGAGACTGAACTCTGAGAACTAGGACTATATCTCATCCTATTTTTCTGCATCCTTTAGTGCTTCTTGAAGTCTAAACTGTGGGCCAGCAGCATCAACATCACCTGGGAGCTTGTTAGAAAAGTAGAATATCCAGCCTGGCTCCTGACTTCCTGAGTTAGAACCTTCATTTTAATAAGATCCCAGATGGTTCTAGGCACCATAAAAAATGATCAACACATTGTCAGCACTTTTCAGACAATACATGTTAAATAATAATAAAGATAATAAAGCATGTCAGGCAGGTAATTATATACCACTTACAGAACACCTCCCACTGTCATTTTTTTCTTTCCACCTGGTCAGCATTCTCTAGTAACCTCAGAATTCTAAAAGCAATGGAAGCTTGATACTTCTGAATACAGATGACGTTGGCAATCTCAGAATCTACTTGCCCAACTCAAAAAAAAAAAAAAAAAAAGAAAGAAAGAAAAGAAAAGAAAAAAGAGAAAGAAAAGAAAGGAAGAAAGAAAGGAAGAAAACTGAAATAAATGATCATGATGAAGGAAGAGGGAAGAGCATCCTGGCCCATCAGGTTTAGGTTCTTCGTGCTCGCCTGCCTGCAGGGGGTTGTCACAGCAGCTTCGGGGAGCAGTAGGGGTTCCAAGGCACTTGCTGTTTCCCTGACCTCTCCATCCAGCCTCAATGGCACCACTCACTTCTGTTGGTTTCATGTATCTATTTTTCTGCTCATGCTGTATTTAGGGGGAAAAAATCACTCCTGAAAATATGTACAACATCCGCCCCCCATAAAATGCTCCCCACTCTAAACCCAAAAAGCAAAGTTTAAAAACCACTTTGCTAAACATGCATTATAATATTATCAAGGAATGGGTTAATAATTATTAATGCGCTCCATGCACAGTACACTAATTGTCATTTACATTTTCTTTAATTAAAGGAGTAAAAGAGGGACTTTAACTGTTGTTTGCCAATGGTCCTTCTTCTGCATCTCAGATTTTCTGTGTTGGAAGCTGGCTATTTTGTTCATGCTGGAGGGGATTATGATTGTATAAACTCAGAGTGCTGTTCCAAAAAGTTAATTTAGTTGAGTTCTGTTCAATAGTTATTGATTGCACGCTCTGGGCCAAGGACTGCGGTAGGAGCTGGGTGTATAAAGACGAGTAGGACACGGTGGTGTGTGCTCTCCAGGAACTGTTAGGCTGAAGGTCTGGGCAGGCACATAAATAGATCATTTCAAAAGAGTAACTGAAGTCTTTCAATACAGGGTTACTCAGGGTTCTGTGGGTCCCAGGAGAGGGAAATTGTGTGATTGGAAAAGAGTCGCTTCTGTGACTTTTTCATTAATAAACAATACTGTTATCACATACACACAAATACACACATTAACACTAATTCCCTAATATTAATGCTAGCTTTTGAACAAGCTAGGCCAGTGCTGCTGGGTTCTTTCTGAGAAATATGTCACTTAAGTCACTCTAATACACAAATAGAATTATTCTGAATCTGAAGTTCTTATGATCCTAGCTTCCTATTTTCTGGGTATTTATTAACAGGTTAGGGAAAAGTCTTTCCTTAATACCTCAAGAAGTTACAAAAATGAAAGAAATGAAAGACACTATGAGTTCTTAATTTTGTTTATGAATAAAGTAAGAAAACGTATCAGCTTTTTCTTTAGGACAATTGTCCGGTTATTTCTAGAAAATCCTAGCTGCTGGTTTCAGGCACCCTTCTATGGCCCGCCCTTAGTGCTAGTGATCTCATCCTACCCTGGCTTGGGTTCTGGGCACATGTGGGGGTGGGTAGGGGCTCACTCACTATTAGCCAGAAGGACAGTATTCAGTGCTGTTAATAGCTAGCATTCTAAATAACAGGAAATTAGGTGAATGGGTAAACAGAACCTTACCTGGTACTATGGTATCTTGGGACTTTTTTAAAGTATGAATTTATAATCAAATGCCATCAGCCTTGCAGTAGTAGCTACAGGGGAGAAATGCCCAATTTTTCTGAACCCAGACTATGTATGTATAGACTTGAGAACATGACATATTCTGAGGTCTGCGAGGATTGTAGTCAACTATAGGGTTGGTAAGGCAGAAGCTGGAAAAGTTTGCAAGTACCAAATATAGCAAAGACATGAGGAATTATTGAAATATTTTAAATAATAGGTCAATATGATCAGATCTGTGTTGGAGTAGGGCATGGAGAGAAGCACAAAAGCCAACAGGAGACTATTTTATCAGTCAAATGAGAGATGATTAATGCATGAACAGAAGTAGTGTTAGTGAGGACCCCAACTGTAGACAGCATGGGAAGATGTTTGCAGGTGGAACCTGCAGTACAGGGAGGCCAGTTAGGTGGGAAGTTGAGAGGAGAGACTGAGGGTTGGCTCCTAGGTTTGTGGCCTGTCTTGGAGAATGGTGGTGTAGAGTTGTTTTCTTGGCAGACGTGCAAAGTCTACCGGATTACTAGTCAGCGATCATTGCTACTTTCAAACCCAGTCAGTATTTCAATAGTAACGTTTCTGAAGTCGGGACTGTGTATAACCAGAGACTCATCGGTCAGGCAGTTTGTATGAGATCAAAGTACTTATTTATTGAATGTGTCCTCCACTCTGCACAGAAAATGATTTCCAAGTTCTCATGCTCAATTGAATTTCTTTATATTCCCTAATGTTTGATGTTTAGTTATTCTCACACGAAAATCAGTTTCTATTTGGTCTTTCTAAATTCTGGAGTCTACTCATCCATCTGTAATCCTACAGATTTTATAAGAAATAAAGAAAATACACTTTGATTTAAAAGCTATTACATCTTGCCCTGGCTGGTGTAGCTCAGTGGATTGAACGTGGGCTGTGAAGCAAAGCACCGCAGGTTCGATTCCCAGTCAGGGCACATGCCTAGGTTGCAGGCCACAACCCCCAGCAACTGCACATTGATGTTTCTCTCTCTCTCTCTTTCTCCCTCCCTTCCCTCTCTATAAATAAATAAATAAATAAATAAATAAATAAAATCTTAAAAAAATTATTTAAAAAAGCTATTACATCTTAAACTTCAAGTTAATACTTTCATAAGGTACATTGGGTTTCAGTTACTAGGGTTCTACCATATCTTAACATCGATCATTTGTCAACATCTTTCAATTTATCTTTATCTCTCTTCTGGAAAATAAACATAGCTCTCGAGTTGTTTTCCTTCTGGCTAAACTGAAAGAAGCTGCAGAATAATTAATAGCTGTACAATTATATGTACAAAGCATTGTACTGAGGCCCAGGCTCTCATCATCAAGCTTTACGAGCTGTCTCTGCACTTTTCCTGCAAAGATTGACATTCACTTTACACAGTGTCAAACAGATGTGGGGACAGGATCTCTTGTTCTCTCAAAGAATCATTTACACCAGCACTAATGGACGGGAGGAGTTGTTTTTCTCCACTTGTTTTCTCCATGAGCCATTTCTTCCCTGTGTAATACACATTCCTACCCCTAATTCCAACGGTTTGTGTCTGGCATAGCCAGAGCGAGGCAACACAATGGCAATATTTACTATGTAGAAGAGGCACACTTTCCTCTCCTATCTCTAATGTCTAATCCTTTTTCTATTTTCCGAGTGAGACAGCACCAGTGACGTGCGTCATACACCTGGGGCAAATCAACTGTCAGAAATACCAAGTCCAAGAAAGAATTTTTGGTGATTTTCCTACTAATGACACAAATATTTAATAACATTTTAATTTATTATCTCACACTCCAAAGTTAGTTTTCCTGGTGACTCACTACAGTCCTTAACTTACTGGCTTTGGCGCTGATGGTTGATTTACTGTTCTATCAGGTACTTAACTGGAATGAATTATTCATAGTTTTCCCTGATGAACAACCTAATTATTATGCTAATCATAATAATCTAAGTCTTCAATGTTTTCTAAAGCATCATGATTAATGGGGTTATTAAATATGTCTATAATTATAGTCTTATAAAAATTCAGAAACATGCTTTGACAGACATTTTAATTTATATTTAGACTTTCAAAAACATCAGATGGAAGATATCTTTTGCCCTGAACTCAATTAATTTCTTAAATGTCATTTTCTTTTCCTAATATAAACGTGTGAATAAGTGTGATAAATAAAATGACAACAGCTTCAATAGTAATAGTAAGAAGTGGCATAGAATTTTTTACCCAGTCCTGCTTTTGAGGACTTTGACTTTAAGTAAAAACTTTTCCTTCATGTTTTAGGGATTCCATTGAAGGCAAAAGGAGGAACTTCTTTGGTAGTTATGTTACAGTCTACAGGGGATTCCTCCCCACCTATCTGGGTTCGCTTTGCCTGCCGCCTGAGGAAAGATGTCTCTTAATACCAGACATCAGTAAAAGGAAAGGAATTTATTATTCATTTCAAATAACATAAACTGAAGCTCCCCACAAATGCACACAGTCTTCCCAGCACCCTCCATGTGGCAAAAGGGAGTACTTCCAAAGCCTCGTGGTCCTGACTCTCACCCAAGCCTCATGGTCCCAACCAAGACACCAAAGCCATGTGGTCTTAAACAGACACGTGGTCCCCAAAAGAGAGACACCCAATGGCTGCTGTGCCTCTGTTTAAACCCCAGTGCTAATCTTCCTCTGCAGCCTCATTTCCGGCTCCTCTCACAATTGGCCACAGCTGCCCGCATTCTGGGCAGGTGTGGCCCTGTGGTGTGGAGCCAATTATCTCCAAGCTCTTCTGGACCCTATTACAAATCCCTATTTGGGGCTCCTCTCTTGGCTGTACCCTGTTGCAGTTGCCATTATATCGTCAAATCTTAACTGGTCACAGTAGAAGCAACTGTACTGTGGGTTACTTAACTCTTGGCTGTTCGTATCCAGGACATCTCTCCCTTGCTTCTCTCTCTTCTTTGTTGAATGCCTCAAACCCGAATCATGTGCTTGTCTTACTTCAGGGCAAAACTTAATGTTTGAAGGTATTAGGATATTCTATTGTTTTTAGTAAGAACTGCATTAGTAACCAACACCCAAGGGCATCTGAAGCTGCCTGGAACAGTTGACACATAGAGATAATAGGAAATGGTATTTTAATATCAGGTCTTAAACCAAGCAGTTTGACAGCCCATGGCTGGGTCCACATAACCAAGAAAAAATTGGGGTTAAAACACATTATGTTCAATTTTGTTGCAGTATAGTTGTTAACAGGATTTAAAAAAAAACCTTGAAAACGATAGCTCATGGCTTTGGTGAAACATGAAGACTTTTCTGAAGAAATAAGACTGACCCCTTTTAGGTCACAACTCATTGAGTCTTTGAGCGCATAAATAGAGAGTATCTTTTTATCTATTTATTATTAGAGAAGATTGTTTTTTATTATTATATTATTTTATTATTTAATTGTTCTCTTTATAAATTATTTTTTATTTTTTTAACTTCCTTATTTTCTCTATCATTTTTAAACCATTTCCAATTCAAGCTATCAGATCAGTAATTGTGTCTTGTAGGACTTGGCAAGTGGAAGACATTAGAGGACTTTATATAGTTGTGATTTTCCTCTTTCTCCTAGTCCTTTCAGTGAGCGGCTATGACATGAATTAAAATTGTGTGCTGTATTCAGATAATACAGATGTATTGAAGATTCATTTCCATCTTCTGGAGCTGCTATGATTGGACACATTACTGGACAGGCCAACTTTTATAGCTACACAATGATGCCGATTCTCAGGATGCTGGGGGGTGGGCTGGGTGGGTATGGTTTGAATGTTGGCCAGAAGAAAAAAACAACATAAGTAGCTTCTGTTCTGCTTGTCCAGTTATTTCTGTTATCTGGTGAGCCAACTTCAGCTTGCCTTTTGGCTCTGACTTCCTTTTTCCTCCAGGGTCTATCTTAGTCTGTTTGGGCTGCTATAACGAAACAGCTCAGACTGGGTGATATTGGATTCATTCCAGTGCGATCTCATTTTAACTATTTACACCTGCAAGGGTCCTATTTCCAAAGAATTTTACATTGTGAGTTTCTGGGTAGACATGAGTTTTGGGGGGAGCCTATTCAATTTAGTATAATTACCGGAAGATTCCTATAACCCTTTTCTGTATTTATTGAAGCAGCATATTCTGGGATTCTTCCCCAGTTTTATTTCCTTCAAGAGTGTTTTTACTATAGATCTGAATGTAGTAAACCATCTGAAGCCTCCAGTGCCCAACAATCTTTTTATTACGTTTTTATGTTTGATTTATAATCTTGTTGAATAGAAAATTCTAAATGGAACATTATTTTCCTTTATTACCTTCAGCTTATAAAATTGCACTGACTTTTGGACTGCGTGGTGGTTGAGAACTCAGATGTGAGTCTGATTCTTTTCCTTTTGTAGGGGACCCATTCCTTCTCTTTGCAAGTTCATATTATTTTTTCTTACTGTGACTTTGATATCCATATTTTAATAGTAACATTCTTAGGTGAGGATTTTTTCTTCTCTCTCCTGTTCAGTAACCAAGGACTTTAGTTTAGGTTGCCCTGATGAAGCCTTTGCAAAATCTCTGCCAGGGTGAAGTGAAGATAAAAATATATGAGCTCCCTGGCCTTCTCCAACCCCCTTTCCCTCCAGCTCTAAACAGCTGGCTTCCAACCTACAGGTTCTGCATTCTTTATTCGTTAAACAAGTATAAAGGACATATGGACAAAAACTAGGGTGTGGGTAGAAATGGGAGGGAGGTGGGGTGGGGTGGGTGGGTGGACTGGGATGGGAGTAAAAGATAGAAAATTGTACTTGAACAACAATTAAAATAAAAAAAAAATAGATCCAATATATATATTTTAAATTTAAGGTATACAACAGTTTTATTTGACACATTTATATATTGTAATATTTATCCAATAGACATGTTGTACTCACATTGCCCATGTCCATAGTGAAATGCCAGGCTGTGGTCATACCAGACTAATGTGGGGAAAGGGACGAACTGACCTCTAATGTTTTCTTCTCTTATTACTGGTTTAGGCCCTTGCTGTCCGCAGGCTGCAGTCTTCATTTATCTCCGATGCCTACTCCAGTTAGAAAAAGCTTTAGGTCTCCCAGCGTTTTCCTAAGTGTACATGCCTCAGCTGTGTATTAGTTCCTGTAACCCACGATCCCCTCTTGCTTCTGTGTTCCTCAAGGGCTGAGCTGGGGAACATCGTGGCTTATGTTATTTTGCCATCACTTTTGGAACTAGGAGACCACGATTGTACTTTCTTCTTTGTCACTTGCTTATTTGACTTAGTAATGCTGATGTAACTTTGGTCTCAGAGAGGAACTTCCTGTATTCAGCATGTTCTCAGTGCTGTGACAAAGGGCACAGTCACAGCCAACTGCTTTGTTGGATTTTTAATGGATTGCCTTGCTATTAACTAGCCTCAAATGAAATTTTAAAAGAAAGGGATATTTTTTACATTGACATTTGAGAAGTGGTGCTACAGGAAGCAGTATGTATTTGTCCTTTCACTTGACAGAGGACACGAAGTACTTTGGATCGTTCATGGCTCCCTGAACTCATTCAGCAACAGAAAAGCTGACATTTTAAATGCATTGCCAATCCTAGAGAAAAGCTTACTAAATTCTTCACACACCCCAAATACATCTACTAATCTGCCTCTGAAGCTGGTTGGTGATTGGTCTAGAAGAATATGCTGTTGGCTTGCCTGATCCTGGCTGGGCCTTTTGTTTATAATGCTAGCCTTATTTCTAAATTCTGGTGATGATTCTATTCTTACAAGCACATGATCCCTGACATATGACCGTGGTGCCAAGCCGAGCCTGAGCTGTATTGGGTTTTGGTTTTCTTTCTAAGCTTTCCATGAATGACCTCCGTGTGAATGCGTGTGTGTGTGTGTGTGTAAGTAAGTGAATAGGCCTGTGTTCATGATTTAAGGGTGCCTTTCTGACATATACTTTGTGACAAAGTATAACCTTTGGCCATTTCCTGAAAGCAAGTGAAAAGAAAAGCAGTTCGAAGTGTTACCTGGACAGGTAAATTTATAGGCATGCCTTTTTATCTTACAATGTTCCCTGGATCATTTGGTTCCTCCTTTAATTTTCAGAGTGATGACAAAAATAAGTTAGTATTTGCACTTTAACTGCAACTAATGGCCAGAATAAAGGTTCTCATGTTAAGGTGCGTGGGAAGGACGCCGGGACCCAGGAGTGGAGAAGTGGGAGTTCCGCTGTGCAGTTTACCCAGATGTGAGTCACACTTCCCTTCTAATGTTAACAACAAGTAGAAAGAAAAAGAAAATAAAAACATGGCTTCCAAGTGAACCTGAAGAAACAATCATGTGACTCAAATCCTTAGCATGGAGGACCACGAGAGTCACTGCCAGCTTTTCCAACTCGATCTCCTGAAAGATCCCAGCTTGTGCATGTCCCCGACTCCTTAAATGTGTAACACACAGCCATGACTTCCAGAAGTGAAGCCCTGTCTTTGTCTTGAGCTCCCTGGAATCAACTCTAGTTTCTAGATCAGAAGAACAGGCAAGCAACATGAGAGAGGTATTTGAAATGTACGGGGTAGGAAGAACGTGGGGGAGTTTCTTATGTCCTGTTAGCTGAAAAGCTTCTATGTACAAATATACACATGTATGTAAAAATACACACAGCCCTTAGACTTTGCATTTCTAGATTGTTTTTCACAGTGAAGGGAAATGAACTGATTCGAATGCCTTGCTTTCAAAAGAAGCCGCGGGACCCAGGTAACAGCAACTTGTCCTCCAAGTTGCCATTTATGAGAAATGCAGCTGACACCCTGCAAACTGCACATGGGTGGTGAAGGGCACCATGATGGCTTCCTGCCTCAGGTGAAAGCACTTGTCTTTCGGGTGTTGATTAAAACCCGGTAATACACTAAAGGAGAGGCAGATATTTAGAAAACTCAGATCGGCCACATCAAATGTTTGGAGATACCCTGGGGGCAATGAATAAAACATTACAGCAGATAAAATGCTGACCTCTCTTTCCTTTTGAACTAGACCTTCACACCATCCTAAGCCTTTTGCTATGCATGAAACCCACATTTGAATCAGTAACTCGGAGAGGAGCCAGTTCAACGATGTGGCTCCCTAGGGCCCAGCAGAGTGACTGACAGTCATGTTTTAAAAAATGAGGACTGTTGACTAGCAGGACATTCTGGCTTTATTAGCTTTCTCCTGACATACCAGGGCTGCCAGTGAATTCTAGGTTTCACAAAGGTTCTTTCTGACCTTGGAGGCGGCACTGGATGAGGTCATATTTGCACTGGGTTCAGCTGGAGTTTCTTTTTAAGAATCATAAATTACAACTTTGGGGTCCCGGGTTAGTCACAGACCCCAGCGGGGGTGAATATGCTCAGGAGATGTGTGTTTGATGGAGCAGACCTTTGTAACTAGTCCCACGGGAATAATAAGAAGCCTTGCAGACTTAAGGAGATAAAGAATGTGCTTTCTAAAATATGAAACATATGATTTATAATAAAGAAAAACATTTAAAAAGCTGCTATGGAAAAGAGTATGAATTTCCTCAAAAGACTAAAAATGGAACTGCTGTTTGATTCAGCAATTGCACTGTTGGGATTATACCATAAGACCCCTGAAACAGCAATTCAAGAGAATCTACACACCCAACGTTCACAGCAGCACTATTTACAATAGCCAAGTGTTGGGAGCAATGTAAGTGCCCATCAGTAAATGAGTGGATGAGAAAACTGTGGCACATTTACACAATGGAATACTATACAGCAGAAAGAAAGAAAGAGCTCCTACCTTTCACGACACCATGGATGGAACTAGAGAGCATTACGCTAAGGTAAATAAGCTATGCAGTGCAAGAGAAATACCATATGATTTCACTTATAAGAGGAACCTGGTGAACAAAACAAACAAATAAGCAAAATAGAACCAGAGGTATGGAAACAAGGAATAAACTGACTGTGACCTGAGGGGAGGAGGGAAGGGAACAAGGGAGGGAAGGAGGGGAAGGGCCTATTTAAAGAACAGGTATAAATGCACCATGGACATGGACAACAGGGTGGGGATTCACTGTGGGAGCTGGGGGGTGGGGCAAGTGGGAAAATTGGGAAAACTGTAATAGAACAACAATGAAAAAAAGTGCAGGAAAAAAATAAATAAAATGACAGTTCATGCAAAATTTATAAAAAAAGAAAACCAATAATTTGGGTTCAAGCTGGTTAAAAAACATAGTACTTTTATAGTGTTTTTATAAAGTTTTACATATCTGATCCTCAACATATAATGCTATTCAATTTAATCTCTATTATTCAGTGGTAACATTTGATTGAAGTCACAAGTCCTTGAATTCCTGTCTCAGCAGGCTCATTAACCTTAATATTTCTGTTTCTAACTCTAATCTGCTCATATAATTAACTGTTGCTACCAATTTAACAATATTCAAACTTTGATTATGTTAAAAAACAATATAGTAGTTAGAAAAGAATGTTAGTATTGGTTCTAAACAAGTTATTTAAATTCTCAGTGATGCAGAACACTGGCTAAGTTTAACACTCCCTGTGTTAAAATGTGTACTTGCCTGTGATAAGCTGGGTGACCTTGGACAAAATTTAAAAAATCTCTTTGATTCACAATTTTGAGTGACTACTATGTGCTAGGCAGTATTCTAAATGTTGGGATACAGTGTTGAATAAGGTACACAATGTCTCCATCCTCATGAAGCTTGCCTCCTAGCTGGGGGAGGCAGACAATGAATAAGTGAGTAAACCAGTTTTGATAATCTTATATGCTGCTGAGGGTGTGCAACAGGATACCATGGTGGGAGTGCCTCAGTGGAAAGATAGGGCAATTAGGAAAATTCCTCCAGGACCCACCATTGAGGGGGGCCTGGATGATGAGATGGTGCTAGCCTTGGGGGAACAGGGTAGGAGAGTTTAATTGTGTTTGTTACTACTGAGTGGTAAATATAAGGCTAGAGAAGTGACTTAGAACAGGAGCATTTCCATGGGAGTGACAGGGACAAGAGCTAGACTGGAGTGTATTGTTACAAGAATTATAATCCACACAAAGTGAGTGTCTGGTACACAGCATGTGGTTAATACATGGTAGGTATTACTGAGAAATAATTTGTGTCAGATTTTGAGGGTTGCCAATAGTAGCCACTCTCCTTGCCTCCTTACCCCATCCCCTATTTCTTTTTCTTGAAAACTCCTCGACCTGAAATCATTCATGTTTTCCACTCTCCCATACACCTGAAAAAGAGCCATCATGAGACTTGGTTACTCGTGGTAGTGTCATTACCCTTTGCCAATGACTAGTTTAAGCACCGTCATGGGAGCTAATCCTGGCCAAAGGGAACTGAGGAACAGTCTGGTGGGTGCCTCTGGCAAAGGTTCTCTTTGCTAATGAAAAGATACTCATGGTAAGAAATGCCCTTCTCCTTCACTACATATTATTACAGTATGCTAGGTGCAATCAGCCAGTCACGGATTTATCAAGGTAATACAACATCACCTTGCCTCCAACTACCTGGCCACTTGAGCAATTGTCTCTTTCCTTTTGTCATCCATTCTATCTTCAATTACAGTTCTAGGTGAGGAGACCTTCAGTTGCCCTTCTGCTTTGCTCACTCAACCCACTCCAGGCTCCTTTTTCCAAATCAGGAATGTCTTCTTTCCATCTCTGTGGGCAAGACTGAGGAATCAGAGTTCTCCTGTCTTCATGTCTCCGCTCCTAAAACATTCCAAAGACAAACAGAAACCAATTGCCCAACTGTTTATTTTGTGTTGGATTGATTAGAACATTAAATAAGTGAAAGCAGTATTTTCTTTTTTCATCATCTGTAGATAAAATAAGCGTGTGGGTTGAACTGTTGGAGTTCTAGTAAGCCAGGCTAATGCCATGTACTCAACCACAAGCATCAGATGATTACTGAGTAAATAACCCCAATCACCTCTTGGATTTCTACTTCATTCGTGTTTGTACAGCAAACAAAACCTTGATGAGATCCAAGCTGATTGCAGAATGAAATTCTTGTATAAACTGCCAACACTTTTCCCCCCTGACAGCCTAGTTACATGTTGCTGGCTTATATGCCTTTTAAAATTTGTATTCTGCCACCTTTGTATAAAACTTGGAATGATATTTACAGGATGATGTTAGTAATATTGGGTTGGAACTGAAATATCTCTGCAAGAGACTGAAGAGAAAGTTTTATAACTTAGTAAATATTTCAGCCAGGAAATAACCACCTTTCTTGTGATAAGTGCTGCAATACTATCAAATTCAAGTGATTGCTTTATGAGAAGACATTAAAATTCCATGACATGCCCTGAAATCTGAGTTACAAAGTGAATATTTTTGAATGACACTGTCCTTCTCTGCCATCTGTTTTCTTCAGATTTACTTTGTTGTATTAAATCCTCAAGCACATACAGTTTTTAAAAGTCAAATCAAGCTCCACTAACACATTGCCTATTTTTTCCTTTAGCAATATCTGACTTCCTCCTCCACTGAGCAGGCTATGAGACCCTCTTGAGAGAGGTGTCCTCCCTGCACCAGAGAAAATGAACATCCTTATCTCCAAAACAAGGGACATGGATAGGAATCTGAATACGTAGCCTTTCTAAGCTTCTCCTAGTTTATAACCTTTGTGATAAATATTCCCCTAGTTCATACCCCTATACCCTATTACTTTTCCTCACAAATTTCTTCAGCAAACCTGGTATAAAGACGTTTAGGTTAACCATGTCTTTAGGCCTTCATTTTCTTATGAAAGTTCTCATGCTACACAAAATTTGCATTAAATAAATGTGTGTGCTTTTCTCCTGTTATTCTGTCTTTGTCAGGCCAATTACAGACCCCCAGCTGGAGAACCTCAGAGGGCGGTAGGCAAAAGGAACATTTCCTCTCCTACAGCAGTAAAGGTGAATATTGTTTCTTGTGTTTTTTTTTCTTGTATTTTTCTTTTGTAAATTTCCTATTCATGTACTTTCTTTCAGAAAATTCTTAGATGGAAGATTTGCTACAATATTCTTTTAAGATAGTATTGTTGTATTTTCTCTTTATTATGGAAGGAAAATAGACTGGGTATTGATCAAATCAGAACTAATGTTTGAATGAAAGTCTTAGAGAGCATTTAAGAAATACAGTACCTTGAAAGGATACACTTTGCTTCCGAAATCAATGCATAGACCAGAGCATGTATTGCTTTTGTAATTTTAAAAGAAGCTAATGGAAAAGTCAAGTTTAGTGTGATAAGAAATACAACAAACACATTTCATTACACAGTTCAGAGGACTAAGCAACCATTTCTTTGAATTACTGCATCATTTGTGACTTTATCATTTTGCGATGAAAACACTGAAATGCTGTAGCTGGGTACCAGTTTGAGGGAAAATGTGCTTAGTATTTAACTAGTAGAGACAAACCATTATAGAGAACAAAAAAATCAAATCAAATCAAATAACCATACATGTCAACTGCTGGGGGAGGTGGAAAAACTGTGAACCATTTTATTTGGATTAAAATAGCATGCTCTGATAATTGTAGTGTGAGACTTCATATTCATTCCACTGTGGCACTAAGCATCCTCCCTAAGTTAAAGAAACAATAGCTGTGACATTAAAGCAATCAGGAGAATTAGGATGAGCCTAGAGCCATAATATTTAAAGCAATGGGGGAAAAAAGCGAGATTTGTAGATCTGCAGAGTGTATATGAGAGCTAACAGGCTCCGAAAATCTTACTCTAATTGAGTGTATGCATGAATGCATTGAACTCAGTTAGTGAGGAAGAAACCCAAGGAATGGGAAAGGGTCCACTAACATAGATTATTAACAACACTAATAAGTCAGTGCCGGAGTGTGTATTCTGTGCATGCGTTGTGCAGGGCACTATGCAGTACTTTCTTTAATCACAACATCAACCCATTAGGGGCATTATGATCTCCACAGCAGCCCACAGCTACTGAGAGATGTGGTTGATGCTTAAAGACATGCCTCTTTCCAAAGCCCATGATGCTCTTATCTACTTGGAAATGCTGCCACAGCCTTCTCTAGCCCTATTAGTATTATTTTTCTTATTGTCCCAATGAATCACTCATGCATGCATGCATCATATATCCAAATAGTTATGGAGTTCTTACTATGTGCTGTGCCTTGTGTTAGATGCCCTTAATATAATGAAATTTGACACATTTGCTTCTACCGTTCATGGAACTTACTGTTTACCAGAGGTGCTGAGAATTACAGTCTCTTAATCATCATCATCATCAAGCAGCACTTATTAAGTATCCAGAAAACACCAGGCCCATTTCCAGGCACTTTCTGTGCAGTCTATAATTTCTGCAGCGACACTTTACTACAGTGTTATATCCTCCACTTTCCATGGAAGGAAACTGGGGCTCAGATACATTTGGCATTTGGTTCACATTTCAATCAGAGAAGTGTCTGATCTCGGACTTCCACCCCCAGCCTGCGGGATCTTCTGTTGCCCCACAACCACCTCACGCAGCCTCATTACTGTGCCCCTCAATTCTTCAATTGACTTCACCTCATGTAGAGAAGTCCCAGTGCCACCATCTTCTGCAGTTTTTGCCACTGCTGTGTTGTTGCTCTCTAAGTCACTGCCACTGCCAGAATGTCCTAGAGATAAGATCACTTTTGTAGAAAGTAATGTGTTCAAAGCAAGGTTCTCACACTGTCTCTAACAGCCTCTACCTCACCTCTCACTAGAAACACACACATGCATGCACACACATTTCTGCCATAGGGGCATGCATTAAATGAACTAATATTCAACATGTTAATTAAATAGTTTATGGAAAACTTGGACCATAGTTGCTTTTTGCTTCTCGAGGTATGTATATGCAAATTCAAAGCAATTTTCAACTGCAACTGCATTAGCCATATTGCCGTTAAATCATTCTTCTTTTAGGATGCCTCATAATCTTTGGTGATGTGACAGAGCTTAGATACATCTTTCTAAATCATTTCAACTACTCCTATAAATGTGTCATAACCATATGCTAGCTCTGGCAAAGTGATAAATCTCTCCTCTACTGCAAACTGTCTGCTCAGTCTTGCGGGACTATCTGTCTCAGAAATATATGTGCTATCGGACACAGCTCTCTCTGTATATAATATGAGTTCTTTAAAGAGCATTAAAAGGTTTCAGCATACAGCATCTTAATTATACAAGTAATGCAGATACCTTAGGGTCCCTACCTTGGGGTGGAATCATTGGACAACCTTTCCAGGTGTCAAGGCAGCTGCCCTGATGGCTGACATGGGGAGAGTCATGCAGTGTCTCTGTCAGTCCAAGTTTACTTTCTTTTGGAGTAGGGTACTATTCACAGTGGCTTTAAAATCTGGCCAAAATATGTGACATACCTCCCATCGACAGGTTTGGTCTGTGCCCTTTCTCTATGAAAGGAATGGGCTGGTGACTGCTTGACCAATAGACTACAATGAGGTGACACTTTGTGACTTCCAAAGCTAGGTCAATAAAAGTCATGCAGCTGTCATCTTGCTCACAGGAACTCGTGCTTTCGGAGCCCAGTGGCTCCATGTAACAAGTCTTACTACCCTGGATGCACCAAATACTGTGGTTGACAGCCTGAGAGAGCCCAGCCTTCACACCATGTCCACCAAGATACTGGACAGGAAAGTGAGGCCAGTTGGACTTCTGGCCAAAATGGAGGCATAGGTAGACACACTGTGCCTCCTTGAACAACCAAAATAAGGATAACAAAAATTTAGAAACAAAAAAAACAACCAGCACTGACAGAAAATTGAACTAAATGGAAGTCCCACAATCAAGGAGTTAAAGTAGACACATTCATCCAGACCCATAGGAGGGGCGGAGTCAGGTGGCTCGGCAGAGAGGGGTCTGGCAAAAAAAAAAAAGTGGCAGCTGGTGGAACCTGGACGTGCAAGGTGGCAGCAGGTAGATCCAGTGAGGCAGTGGATTGTGGAGGGGTGCAGCATGCAAGGCAGCTTGCAGACCAAGCAGCCCCACATTCATGTGCAGATAAACCAGGAGAAACTGCGGAGTGAGACAGACTGCAACCCAGGGTTCCAGTGCAGGAAAATAAAGCCTCAAGACATCTATTGAAGACATCTGTGGGGGTTGAGGTGCCAGGAGAGACTCCCAGCCTCACAGGAGAGTTTGTTGGAGAGACCCACAGAGTCCTAGAACAAGCCCACCCGAATGCAAATTAACACCAGAAGGGCTCACTTTGTTTGGGGAAAGAGGTGGAACGGATTGAAATCCAGCAGAGAGTGGAGCAAGTGCCATTGTTCCCTCTTGGACCCCTCCCCCATATACTGCATCACAACCCAGCAACTGGGTTGCCATGCCCTGGTGAACACCTAAGGCTCTGCCCCTCATACATAACAGGCACTACAAGACAAAAAAAAAAAAAAAAGGCTCAAATGGAAGAACATATCAAAGCTCCACAACAAATACAACTAAGTGACCAAGAGATAGCCAACCTATCAGATGCACAGTTTAAAGCACTGGTGATCAGGATGCTCACAGAATTGGTTGAATTGGGTCACAAATTAGATGAAAAAATGAAAGCTATGTTAAATGAAATAAAGGAAAATGTACAGGGAAGCAATTGTGATGGTAAAGAAACTGGGACTCAAATCAATGGAGTGGACTAGAAGGAAGAAAGAAACAACCAAACAGAAAAGAATGAAGAAACAAGAATTCAAAAAATTGAGGAGAGGCTTAGGAACCTCCAGGACATCTTTAAACATTTCAACATTAGAATTATAGGGGTACCAGAAGGAGAAGAGGAAGATCAACAAGTGGAAAAGTTATTTGAACAAATAATAAAGGAGAACTTCCCCAATCTGGCAAAGGAAATGGACTTCCAGGAAGTCCAGGAAGCTCAGAGAGTCCCAAAGAAGTTGGATCCAGGGAAGAACACACCAAGGCACATCATACATAATTACATTAGCCAAGGTTAAAATGAAGGAGATAATCCTAGAAGCAGCAAGAGATAAGGAGACAGTTACCTACAAAGGAGTTCCCATCAGACTGTCAGCTGATTTCTCAAAAGAGACCTTGCAGGCAAGAAGGGACTGGAAAGAAGTATTCCAAGTCATGAAAGGCAAGGATCTACAGCCAAGATTGTTCTATCCAGCAAAACTTTCATTTAGAATGGGAGGGCAGATAAAGTGCTTCTCAGATAAGGTCAAGTTAAAGGAGTTCATCATCACCAAGCCCTTATTTTATGAAATGTTAAAGGGACTTATCTAAGAAAAAGATGATAAAAACCATGTATAGTAAAATGACAGCAAACTCACAATTATTAACAACCACACCTAAAACAAAAAACAAAAACAAACTAAGCAAACAACTAAAACAGGAACAGAACCACAGAAATGGAGATCACATGGAAAATTATCAACAGGGGAGTGGGAGGAGGAGAGAGGGGGGAAAAGGTACAGAGAATAAGTAGCATAGATGGTAGGTAGAAAATAGACAGGGGGAGGGTAAGAATAGTATGGGAAATGTAGAAGCTAAAGTACTTGTAAGTGTGACATATATGGACATGAACTAAAGGGGGGGAATGTGGGTGGAAGGGGGTGTGTAGGGTAGAGAGGAGTGAAGGGGGGAATGGGAGAATTGTAATACCATAATCAATAAAATATATATATATTTTTAAAAAGTGAGACCATATTAGGCCCTTCAGACTAGTTTATGTGCCAAAATACTATGAGTGACCTTCATCTATGTCATATAGAAATCTTACTCAAGCAAGGCCTGCCTGAATCTGTGACCCACAAAATCATGAAACATAAGAAAAATTGTTGCTTTAAGCCACCATGTTTGGATAAGTAAAATATGGTCTCATACATTGTGATGGCTACTGTAAAACTCTTAGCTCAGGGCTTGACTCAATACTTGTTAGCTATTATTTTTATTTATCAAGTGTCTTCTATGGCCACAAAACTATGTACACTGTTTTGAGGCATAGAAAGGAATATAAGATATACTTTATTGATTGATTGATTGATTTATATTGGTTAAGTACGGTTTTCTGCCTTTTACTCCCATCCCAACCCTCCCCCCAGCCCTCCCGACCTCCCTCCCATTTCCACCACCCCCTAGTTTTTGTCCATGTGTCCTTTATACTTGTTCCTGTAAATCCTCTCCCTTTTCCCCTGAAATTCCCTCCCCTATCCCCTCTGGACACTGTCAGCCTGTTCTCAATTTCAGTGTCTTTGGCTATATTTTGCTTGTTTGTTTGTTTTATTGATTAGGTTTCTGTTAAAGGTGAGATCATATGGTATTTGTCTTTCACCGCCTGGTTTATTTATCTTAGCATAATGTTTTCTGGTTCCATCCATGCTGTCACAAAGGGTAGGAGCTCTTTATTTCTTTCTGCTGCATAGAATTTCATTGTGTAAATGTACCATAGTTTTTTGATTCATTCATTTACTGATGGGTACCTAGGTTGCTTCTAACACTTGGCTATTATAAATTGTGCTACTGTGAACATTGGGGTGCATAGGTTCTTTTGGATTGGTGTTTCAGGGTTCTTAGGATATAATTCTAGCAATGGAATTGCTGGGTCAAAAAACAAATCCAATTTTAGTTTTCTGAGAAAATTCCATACTGTTTTCCATAGTGGTTGTACCAGTCTGCAATCCCACCAATAGTGCACTAGGGTTCCTTTTTCTCCACAGCCTCTGCAACACTTGTTGTTTGTTGCTTTGTTTATGATGGCCATTCTGACCAGTGTGAAGTGATTTTCATTGTGGTTTTAATTTGCATCTCTCTGATAGCTAGTGATACAGAGCATCTTTTCATGTGTCTCTTGATCCTCTGTATGTCCTCCTTGGAGAAGTATCTGTTCAGGTCCTTTGCCCATTTTATAATTGGGTTGCTTGTTGTCTTAGAGTGGAATAAGATATATTCTTTATTCTCTTGTGGTATGGGCAGTGCCAGTAAAGATGAATACGTCTGAAAACAGTATGGATGGAACTGGGGAGCATGACGCTAAGTGAAATAAGTCAGGAAGTGAAAGACAAGTACCATATGATGTCACCTATAAGTAGAACCTAATCAACAAAACAAATAATCAAGCAAAATATAACCAGAGACATTGAAGTAAAGGACAAACTGACAGTAACCAGAGGGAAGGCGGGAGAGGGATAATGGGGTAAAAAGGGGAAGGGTCATCAAGGAACACATATAAACAACTCTTGGACAAATCCAAAGGGAGGTAGGACCGAGTGTGGGAGGTGGGTGTGGGTGAGGTGGGGGAGAGATGGGGGGGAAATAGAGACAACTGTACTTGCACAGCAATTAAAAAAATCAAAAAAGGGAAAAAGATAATGTATGTATTGTTAGAGTAATATGCATTATAATTGCTGTAAGAGTTTAAAGAAAGGAGAGGTAAGTCTTTATGAATAAGGTGGTTCTTGAGCTTTGCCTGAGGCCCCCATCTTCAGGGAAAAGAAAGGAGCATTTGTTGACCAGAGACTGTGCAAGATAGTTTATTTTGGGGGGAGGAGGTTGTATTTGGTTGGCTGTTTAGTTTCTTCCATAAAATAAAAAACAAATTTTTAATTTTCACCAATGACTTTATAAATCTGGGTATTTTTTAAATTTAAATTATTTTATTGTTGTTCAATTGCAGTTGTTTGTATTTTCTCCCCTCTTACCCCCTCCAAACCCAACTCCCTCCCTTGCTTTCATCTGGATATTTTGAGTATGTTGGGTATCTCCCATGTGGTATAACATTGATTATTCTCAATTAATGTCTCGATTTGATCGCTATCAACTTCAACTGGTCTGTCTGATCAGGGAGCATCGTCCAGTGAGAATTCTCTAGTATGAAACTTTGCAAACCACTTTTGACATGTTCTATCAGTCACAGCACTTTCTCCATACACTGCACAAATCTTTTTTGTGTTTCACTTGCGTTTTTACCTTTTTTGAAATAATAAAGCATAATATGCTGAAAATGTGTATTTCCTTCCATCTTCAATATTAAAATGACTACACAAAAATTCACCAATTTTGATGTTTTTTTAAATGCACCCTGATATGACAGATGTCACAATACAGTCTAACAAAATTATTTTGAATGAAGTTAAAGACAACTAAGCACTACTAGATCCATTTTATTTGACAGAAAAATAAAACAACAAATGTTTGGGCCAACCCAACATTTTGATTCGCATTTTACTTATTAAGAGACAAGAGAGGGAATGCATATGTTTTGACCACCTCTTATTGACCTTGTTAGTCAGGGAGGGGTCCCTGCCTTAGGGTTACGGGGTTAGAGAATACCCAACAATGAACCCATGAGATCAACAGCAGTTGATATGTCACATATATTCCAACCAAGGGAGGAGGGCACTGGATGCTACGCAGGGCCACACAGGTTTGCACTGAGAAACACAATGAACAGCCAGGGCTGTTGGGAGGCAGGCTTTATAGAATCAAGAGGGTGGCGTGACCTTGGTTCCCATGGGAAGATGGAATTTGGTTGGTTTGAATAACTTGACAGCTTGCAGAGAACTTAAACTAGATCTTCAGGGATAAACAGGAACTGTGCCTGATTCCTTTGATAAGGAGGGTTGTTTGGCTAGGACACCTTCTGCACAGGAACAGAATGGGGGAGGGGACTCACTGCCTGGCCATCTGAAAACCTTCGAAGTTTATCAGATACATAAATTTAAAAAACAGCACATGATTTTAGCTATAATTTTTGGCCTCATATCACAGCATAACCTGCTCAAGATGCCTAAGCCAATGAGAAGTGGAGCTGAGATTTGAACCTGAGGGTGTCTGGCCCGAAGTCCCTTTATGGGCTCAAAGTCTCTGTACTGAATGCAAAGGAAGGAGAGGGTGCTGCTGCTTTCCCTGTCATTCCCCTTTGTTTCCTTGCATGTAAACTAATTCCAAAGTACCTGACACTCTAAGAATGCTCGTCAATGTACTGGAGTTATAAAAGATGTCACCATTGCTAGAAGCTGGACGAATACAAAGATACACAGGAATAGTTTACAACTTTTTATGAGTCAATAATTATTTAAAATAAAAGTTTAAAAAAATGTTCATGGAGGCCTAAGTTTCTAAATGCACTTGTAGACTTGGGGATAGTCGCTGTGGTTGCTGTGGGGCAGTGGAGTCCTGGTTGATTTTGCCAGGTACACTAACATTTCACTGTCTCTCACACACCTAATGTGGTCACGTCCCTCTATTTCAAGCCCAATTCTTTGGTAATTATCAAAATAACTCTCTTGCACACTCGCTCAATTCCTTTTCCCTTTCCTTTTTTTTTTTTTTTACTCATTGGCTAACCCACAGTCCTAGTTAAAGCCAATTCAGCATCTGCTGTGTCTTTACCTAAAGGGTTGGGTCTCGCTGGAGAAAAGCGCATGGCCAGGCTTACTGATGTTATTTAAAAATCATGATCCCAACCCTCTACTGGTCCCTTAGTGTTACTTGGTGCCATGTAATGAAACGTTTGTGTCCTCTTCCCAAATTCATATATTGAAACATAATCCCCAATGTGATGGGATTAGGAAGCAGTGTCTTTGGGAGATAATTAGGTAGAGGGTGAGTTTTCATGAATGAGATTAATGTCCTTATAAGAGACCAAGAGAGCTCTCTTGCCCCTTCTACCAAGTGAAAAGACAGCTAGCTGTCCATGAACCAGGAAGAGGACTCTCATCAGACACTGAATCTGCCAGTGCCTTGATCTTGGAGTTTTCAGTCTCTAGAACTGCAGAAACACATGACTGTTTTTTTTATAAGCCACCCACTCTATGATATTTTGTGAGAGCAACCCAAATGGACTAAGATACTTGGCAATCCTTACTCGCTTCCCCAGTTTCCTAGATTTCAAATATGTACCTTCTCTTACCGCAAAACTCCAGCACCTCCTTTCCCAATCTTACTCTGATCTTTCTCCATAGTACTAATCTCTCTTTAATATTTAGTATTGAATTATTTTAATATGTATGTATGTATTTAACATTTCCCCACGAGGATGCAAGCTCTAGGCCTTTTTACTCATTTGCTTCACTCCTGTATCTTTAGTGCCAAGAACAGCATCTGGCATATAGTAAGCATTTAATGTATATTAATGGAATCAATGAATGAATGAAAACATCTCTTTGGGGCTTAAAGATGGTTGCATTAAGGACAGCAGACATAGTCGCCACTTCTTTATCTTTTATTCTGTTTGTAGTGTCTCCCAAATGCAGAAATCTGAGCAGAGCCAATGTGTAGTAGGAAACTCTGTAGAAGGCTCTGATATTTATTAGCTACTGAGTGAAATCTGTTTATTTGTCACCCTGAGAGGCAGAAGTAAGTAGAAGGTGCAGACTTTCCTTATAGACGCTATTTAATTTGAGGGTACCTTCCACTCAGGTATTGTATCTAATTGTATAAATGACGTGGCAGAAAGCAATGAAAATGCTGGAGTCCAAATGTCATGATTACTCTCTTAAAACTAAAATCCAGTAGTAGAGATACATAAGCATTGCAATTTCTGCTAAAATTCGATGTCTGGAAGATGTAACAAGCAATTCACAGTTATTTCCAGAGCATTATGAACTGTTTTTAATAATACTTCTACTCTGTTTTTGCCCTATGCACTTTATTTTAATAAACTGAACACATCTCTCCTGATAGATTGCCTTTTCTTCAAAGAGCTTGAACATAGCCTATTGCTTTGTACTTCCTAGTGCTTAGCACAGTGCCTGGCACATAACAAGAACTTTCTAAAGGTTTAGTTAAAAAAAAGAAGATATGAATGAATTTACATACCTTCACACGTTATATCCCACAATTCTCTTAACAATCTCCCTACATAGGCACATAGTACGAGTTAAGGTGGGAGGAAGACTTCTCTTTCATGTGGTGGGAGGAGGATGATTGTGAAGCAGGAGGTGGGAAGAGAGCTGCCGGATGGCTGGGTCCCAGTTGTGTTCTCAGCGCGCCACAGTAGAGTGCATACAGAAGCACACGGAAGTTTCGAATCGGGAAATTAACATTTTTTTAATGTTACTGTAATAAGAACACTTAGTATGACATCTATTCTCCTAACAAATTTCACGTATATGTTGTCATTAACCATAGGCACAATATCGTTCAGCAAATTGCTAGAGTTCATTCATCTCACTTAACTGAAACTTTATGTCTGTTGGTTAATAATTTGCCATTTCCCCCTTCTCTAGCCCATGGCAACCACCAATGCAGTCTTTGATTTTGTGAATTTGTTTATTCTGGTACTTCATGTAAGCAGAATCATGTAATTCAATGAAGCAGAATCTGTTTCAGAATTGCATGATTCTGCTTACATGATTGTTACATTTTAGCAAGCTACTGCTGCAAACAAAGCTAAGACTTTTATGGTGTAATTTTTGAAACCTAGAGCAACCTTAAATCTCCATTAGATTGTCACAAAATCATTTGTATTTATGAATCAATTTGAAAATGAGAGCCAGTGATTTGGGCCTGACTAATTTGAGATGTATGTATTGACATCTTCATAATATCCAGGGCATATTGTTCAATTCCTCACTTTGGAGTCTCTCGCAGCTGCATATGCCATTGACTGGGGACTTCTGACTTCAGCTTGTTTTACCAATTCAGGCCTACTTTGCAATATTAAAGTGACTTTATTTTACATATATTATACTTAGCACATAAAAAACAAACGTGATTTGATGCTTTTTGGTTGGGGATAGAGAATGTTTCAGAACATAAATAGATATTTTTAATGTCTGGTTATAATGATATCATTAGCTATAAAGGCAGTTGTTCTAACAAATGCTAGTTTTTGTTGGAGGAAGTAACACGTAAAAGCAATCTCAAAAACGACCATGTAAACATATGCCTTCCACAGTGGTAGATTATATTAACTTCAGAATTTCTACAGAAAAAGAGTAATAGTATTATTTTGGACTCAGGTCTCACCCACTAAGTAGCAAGGTCTTACCCGCTGAGAAGCAGGAAGCTCTTGTTCAAATCTTCTCACTCCAGACTGGAGGTTATTATGTGAGTCTTTCATATGTACTTTGAAAACTCTCTTTCTAGGCAAAATAGCATAGGAATACCCCTTTGAGGGGAAGAGGAGGAGGAGGACTATGTTCCTAGAAATGCGAGTACTTAGTGATCACAGCGGACATTACTATTCACTAGTGAACATGCAGTGTCTTAGCACTACTATTACTATTACTAATGATTACTATCACTATTTCTATTAATTACTATTATTGTTACAACACATCTCTAGATTCCCCTGTGCCTCCCTGTACATCTTACCCTATAGTTGGTACCAGGCAGATATAAGGTCAGCTGGTGAAAGGCCACAAGGCAAGAACTAGGAGCAGGCAGCAGGGGGAGCCAGGTAGCAAGAAGCCAGGTACAAACAGGTACAGAACAGTCAAGGTTAAGCGAAGATCCAGAAAGGTCCAAACCAGTAACAGGCTATCCTGAAGGCACAGGGGCTCAGCCTGTCCAAGGTAACACTTGGGAGGTAGGCAGAGGGTGTGACATCCATATTCTTCCCCCTTGTCTGCTGCCCCCTGGCACCATCTGGCTGCAGCTCTTTTTTCTCTTGGGCTTCTGTGTCCTTTCCAGGTCTTCAGACTTCACATTCCCTTGAGAAGCTTGGACTGTTCTGGTCCCTTCCTCCCTTACAGAACGTTCCTGCTCACAGTCATAAGCCTTGACAGATGTGTTCTAGGTGCTCTGGTGAGCAGCATATAGCAAGGATTCAGTAGGTGGGTGCTGTAGTGTATGTCTCCCTTTTTAAGTCAAGTCCATGAAACACATGGACTCATCTAGGAGAAATAGGAATTTCAGGCAGATCATAAAAGAGACAATTTGGTCCTTATGCGTGCAAAATTCCATCTCCTAAGATGTCTTCCTAAAGTGTTCTGCATTCAGAGCTGAGATTTATCTTAGAATCATATGATTTTATAGCTAAAAGAAGATTTATCTCTGTCATTATTTCCTGATCTCCTAATGGTTCCCAGTACACGTTATCCACAAGGGGTGCTCACATAGTGCCTGTTAATAAACAACCTTAACAGGGAAATAAAATTCCTGTCCTATAATGACATCTGCTGTCACTGCTGGTGACATGCACAAAGCACAGCTGATGAAATCTGTAGCTGAAACACGAAAGAAACTTTTAATATATATTGTGGGACTGAACTGTTATCATACTGGCACTTCAGTTGGCTTGTTTGATTCCATTTTGATTGCTATAGTTGAGGTATTTTTAGAACAGGCTGTCTATGAATGGGAGACGTAAACCAGCTACTGAGGGGAATTGAAGGTGCTGGAAAAGCACTCTGCCACCTGGCCTCTGATATAACTCCCTTGCTTCTGTGGCCTGAAATTCCACAAATGGAGCTTCAGATTTTTCCTTTTGTTTCCTTTTCCTGTGAAAATAAAATAACACAATAGAGTCACCTGGGGAGATATTAGAAAAATCCCAATGCTTGGGCCCAACTCCCAGAACATCTGCTTTTATTAGCCTGGATTATGGCTTGAGCATTGGTTGGTTTTTTTTTTTTAAGTCCTTGGGTGATTTTAGTGTGCAGTCTGTCCGCAAACACTGTGTTGGTTGTACAATAAACACATTCATTTGCACCCGAGCTATAGGAGTATGGGTATTGGCTTTTGTTTTCTTTTATATCAGGTATCTTTTTGGAAAGCAGGTTGTTAGAAGGGAGACAGAAAATAAAGCAAGAGAACTCTGGACCCTAAAGAAAACAGAGTGGTCAAACCAGAGACTGGGAGTGGAGGACACTGGAATCCCCAAACCACGTCCTGTTTCACAGTGCTCTGAGGGTAGGCTTATTAGTGTTAATGACAGACAATGAGGAAATGACATGCAGTAGCACACCTTGCCTCCCTTCCCTTCCCTTGGGCATTTAAGGAGCCATCCACCTGTGGGTCAGGGGTCAGGGGTCAGGGAAATGGCACACACACTGACCTGTAGGCAGCACAGGGAGTTTTAAGAAACTGCCGCCACCTTTGCTGCTGCTCTGCAAACCTGTTAGGGAGGTGATTCCTGTGTCCTTTGATTTGAAGTTCCAGATTAATGGGCCTGAAAATTGAATAAACTCAGAGACTGCTCAAAGATCCATGGTGAAATGAAAACAAGTCAGAGTAGAAACAAACCTGTGGCTAGTTGCTACAGAAGCTTCTCAGATCCTATTGTTTTCAGGCTTAAAGTGAATCTGAACCACATGGGAAGATCAAAGTTAGGATATGACTAAAACGTTAAAAAATATTCTCAAGTGTCAAAGAATGAACAACCAATGCATAGACATCTTTTTCTTCCTAGTCATAAATCTTTCGCTTTTCTTTGCCTAGATATTCCTTGTTTTTAAAAAACAACAAGATTGGTCAAAGAAAATAAGTAAATTAAAAGTGGGGTGAAGGTAGTCTTTGTAAGGAATTAATGTATCCTTTTAAATTGCTTGAGAATCCCAGAAATATTTTCTTCCTTGTAAACAAAAATTGAGGCACTGATGGAGTTGGCTCCCTGCCATTGCCTGGGACGAGTCTCTCCAGAGCTGAATTTCCTGAGAAGCTAATGAAGGGGATGCTTCAGGCCTCTCCTGCGCACTGGCCCCGCCTCAGGTCCTGGGAGGAGGGGCTCCAGCAGTAAGTGCAAAAGATCCTCTGTTTCCTGACATTAGAAAAAGACAAAATATGTTAATAGCAATCAGTTAAGACCACTTTCTCCACTCCATATTTTCCTTGGATGGACTCCCTCTCACGGTGTGTGGTGTTGGAGGGACCACATGCATTCTTTTGGGTTTTGGCTAAGGGTTTTTTGAGATAACTCATGTAGGTCACACAGCCACTTCAGTATGTACCTAAGTCATTGCTAGTTATTCTAATGTACAGACAGCTTACAGGGAAATCTTTCTGCTCACTATGTGCTCATCCGAATCTTCACCCAAGTCTGTAGGAGAACAAATTTGCCATCCCCAAACGTGTTACTTTGGCATATTGATTCTTTTGTATTAAAGTCACTTGAGAAACAGCCTGTACAAGAAGGGCGCTGTGGCCCTCTTCTCTGTCCCCCTCAAAGAAGGAAATAAATCTCTCGTGAATGCACCCTCTCTGCACCAGGGAGAGAGACGTCCTTGGCCAGAGAAGGGAATTCAGGTCCCAGAAGGCTGGGTAAATAAATTCTTAGTTTCTTCAACTAATTAGACCAAAGGCTAAGTTTCTTCATCTTGTCAGTTCTTAACAAGTTTATTTTTTGTTTGTGTAAAAAGTACAAAAGCTGCATTTTTTTGTCATTTCTTTAAGTCCCATATCTATGAGACTTGTGTATGTACAGGTTAATTTTTTTTCCCTTAATCTGTCTTGTGTGAATTGAATTGTTAGACCAGCCAAAAGAACCTAGAGGGTTAGAGGAACATTTTTTCTTCCCAGCGATGCAAATGAGTTCCAGAAACATGTTGGTAGGCAAAAGGTGAAACAAAGCTTGGAATGTAAGGAGCCAGAAACCAGTTTGTGGGAAATTCCCCCTTCTGTCAGAACGTAAAATTGTAAGTGGAAGGGTCAGTTCATATTGATACCTATTGAAAGCATAGATTCTTACCTGTCAGCAACACTCCACTTTAAAAAAAAATTACATAGAACAGAATTTATCAGAATTCCTGGGTCTGTAGGACACCAATCTATTGCAGCAGGACAAACTGGTGAAGTTGCCTGTTTTATGCACTGCAGCACAGCAGGCGGCACGTCGGAGTGTCTGCTCCACCTTGTCGAAGTTCGGCGGTTCCAACCACCTGGCAGGACGAATTGCCGGTAATAAAGTGAACCAAACAACTATGCTAAGAAAGAGACTGACTTATTATGATATGTTAAAATTATTATACGAAGAGGTATACAAAAATGTAGGAAACAGTACTGTAGATGTTTCACATGATGTGGTCCTGTGTATAATGTGCACATGTGTTTTCATGCACATTATCCATAGGATTATTACACCCATAATTATACCCATGATATGTCACCATTATACCCATGTGTGATGCTCATCCTTATTTTTCCCTCAAAAATTTGGGCAAAAAGTGCACATTATATATGGCAAAAGTATGGTTACAGGTTGATTAATGGATTTTGGATTTTTCTGGATTTTGTAATGTTTTCATTTTTAGTCAGGTTTTTAAAATTCAGAACTTTAATAATTAAAGTTCTAAACAAATAACACTTTTTTACTTAATCTTATATTCTCAGTTTTGTATTATTTTCTTAAAGAGGGAACTTCCAAATTGTACAAGTGTGTCAGGCTGCCCCAAGCCCAGATCTGCCTCTGTGACTCTGTGGGAGAGACTTTCACCTGCTAGCGAAGCCACAGAGGGCAAGGATGGAGGGGAACTGCGGCCCCTGACCTGATGCTTTCCCACCTGCTTATGTCAGGAAATTGGGTTCTCTTCTGAATTCTGTCACTTATTGTCTGAGTGGTCAGGCTGAGATCCCTGAGAGAGGGAAAAAGGGAGGGAAATTATATTTGTTGGAGATCCAGTAGTAAAATGCCAGGGTCATACCAGCACTTTTTATACATTATCTCATTTAATCTCCTACCTGATTTATGAGGTTGGAGGATGCTGAGACGAATAGATGAAAAACCTGCGTCAAGTGACTATGGACTATGACTTCTGCTTTATCTTACAGATTTTGGATTCTAAGATTCCTCAGCTTTAACTGAGGATAATTGTGTCTTTATTTATATGCCTTGCAGGATTTTGTCAGCCGTCAAATGAGGAGGCCTATGAGAACAGACTTTAAATATAACTCTATAAATACGAAATAACATGTATGGTCTACAGCTCTGTCTACAGCCACGTGATTTGGGGAATTAAATTATTTAACTGCAACAGCTCTGAGATATTGCAGCAAATGGAGCTAGTTAAATATATTCAATAGACAGTGACATTGAAGGTTTTTTGTGCACACTGGGGTGAGTCATTTCCTGCTTGGACCCCAATAAAGGTGTGTCTCTTTTTATGGTAAGGGTTCTTGACTGCATCCAGAGCAGAGAACAGAGGTGTGGGAGGGGAATCACAATGGTAAAAGGAGGCAAAGAGCTTAGAGCTGAGTTCGGGGAAAAAAAAAAATGGCTCCTTATCCCAGCATATATTGGAGACAGTCATCATCCACCAAAAGAAATTAATGAAGATTTGGTGATTTCAGTGAACCTTGTACTTTTGCAGGGTCTTAGAATAGTATGTTAAAAGTATCACAGGCTCAAAGAACAAGGTTCCTGGCAAAATTTGGAAGAAAACAAATTAAAACTAGACAAAGACAGAGTCTATTCTCTTTACCAGGGTGGGTAAGGAAGGTTAATTTTTTTATTGAGAAGGAATATTTAGTTAATATCAGGATGAAACTGGGAAATTATTTAGAAGAAGTTCTGTATGTTAACATTCAAGTTAACTGTATTTTGATATGTAATAGATTTTTATTTCAGTTATGCAATTAGTAATTCTCAAATTATTTTTTCCTTAAATTATATAAATTTAAGAATCATTCTACATTTTTCGTAGACGGGTACTTGGACTAGGGATCATACATAATTCTTGTCATCAAGACTGGTGTCTGGGGAAGGTAGAAGTAGGGTAGAAAAACTGCTCTCACAGGGTTTGCTACTGAATGCGCTGCATGTAAGGCCAGATGAGACCTAGAACTTGATAGGCAGGTTAAACAACTTGATACTTTCTTAGATGGAAATTTTAAAAATATATTTTAAAACTTTAATATAGGTTCTTTTAGATTGGTGTTTCAGGGTTCTTATAATCCTAGCAGTGGAGCATTTTTAGTCTTCTGAGAAAAATTCCATACTGTTTTCCATAGTGGTTGTACCAGTCTGCAATCCCATCAACAGAAACACCAGTCCGAAAGAACCTATGCACCCCAATGTTCATAGCAGCACAATTTACAATAGCCAAGTGCTGGAAGCAACCTAGGTGCCCATCAGTAAATGAATGGATCAAAAAACTGTGATACATTGACACAATGAAATTCCATGCAGCAGAAAGAAAGAAGGAGCTCCTACCCTTTGCAACATCATGGATGCAACTGGAGAGCATTATGCTAAGCGAAATAAGCCAGGCAGTGAAAGATAAATACCATATGATCTCACCTTTAACAGGAACCTAGTGGACAAAACAAAAAAAACAAGAAAATATAACCAAAGACACTGAAATAGGGAACAGGCTGACAGTGTCCAGAGGGGAGAGGGGAGGGAATTTCAAGGGAAAAGGGGAAGGTTTTACAGGAATAAGTATAAAGGACACATGGACAAAAACTAGGGGGATGGTGGAAATGGCAGGGAGGTGGGGAGGGCTGGGTGGATGGGCTGGGATGAGAGTAAAATACAGAAAACTGTACTTGAACAACAATTAAAATAAAATTTAAAAAACCAAAACTTTAATATAGTGGAGGCAGGGAGGAATATTTTTCTAAGAAGTTATAGTAGACAGAATCCCATTAATTCACTCATACTATCTAAAATATTTGTCAAACTATTTCTTGTTTTACCTACTTTTATCTTTCTATGTTTTAAATAATTTTCTAACTTATAGGCATTATAGAATTATAAATCCAAGATAACTTCTTTGAAGACTTAGCACCAGGTTTAGAACTTAGTTAACTAGATTACTCGTGCCCCCTGAAGCAGACCTATGTCTGACTTAATTTGGTTTTAGAACCTCAGCTGACTTTACTGACTTCAAACTCACTAAATTTATATATGAGTAGGGAAAGATACTCAAAAGATAAAGTAGTGCAATAAGGAATTTTTGAATTTTGACTTTGTTTTATCTGCTTTAATGGGGAGGGGGCCAATTTACATTGTGTGACTGCATGCTAATGACGTGACATTGTTCACTAGAAGTCAGTGTCCCAACCAACTACCCATTAATCCAGCTCTAGATAAAAGTTATTTATTTTTTTCTTGTCAAGATCTCTTTTTCTAAATTATGTTCTGTTTGGTTCTTATTTTTAATCTCTGTTTGCAGTTTGCTGTTTTATTGCATGTGCTCTGCTGTAAGTCATATTAAATCTTCTGGGGAAAGTGATAAGTCATAAAACAAATAATACGAGCTGTTTCAATCTGTCTTGCCTGTTCCCTTTTGTTTTTATCTTCACCATCTGCCTCAACATTTTCAGAATTCTGATGAGATGGTGGACTGACATATCTGTGTTACTCTGAAGTCCACTCCCAACTCTAATCCAACTACCAACTGTTTTCCAGTCCATGCTTGGACTGAGGGTGTATGTGAGGTCAGATCCTGCCCTGGGCTGGATGTTTAGGAAGATTATCAGTTCTGGGACTGGCAGTTCATCTGGGCTGAGAATCTATCTCTTTTGTTTCTGAAGAGAGGTGGTACCTCTGGGGTGTATACATCCCTAGGAGGAAAAGCCTTGTCATTCTGTGGGTGATGTTCCCAGAGGACCGGCTAATTGTGAAAGCTCTGGAGGGTTGCTGTGATCCTTCTTTCATCTAAGAGGGCACCTGTCAAGATTTTTTCTGATGTTTGTAGAAGGGACTGATGTGTTCCAGGTTTCACATCCCTGTCTGTGAACAGCAGTGCTTCCTACCACTTGTAAGCTTCTATCACTCCCGAGTACTCCGTTAGCTTGGTGTGAAAATAAACTCGTCAGTATGCAATAGGGATAGTTACAGTCTCAGAGGACCCAACAGTCACTGTGAGATAAAACACCTCTTCTACACGACAGCCAGAGTGTGTTGCAGCATATATCAGGGGTTCGATTCCCAATACAGAGAAAAGCATTTTTTATTAATCTGGAAATCTCTAACTGCTTTACTGAAAAGATATTTTTTTTTCCTTCTGGAGTCCCTATTTTTCTAAATATGTTCTGTGTGTATTTTTTTCTTACTAGTGTGCATGCTTTTTAAAGAAACAGCCCATTTCAGAAATGAGAAGGTATTTTTTCTTAGATTTTATTTATTTATTTTTAGAGAAAGGGGAAAACAGGGAGAGAGAGAGGGAGAGAAACATCAATCTGTGGTTGCCTCTCACACACCCCCTTACTGGGGACCTGGCCTGAAACCTAGGCATGTGCCTTGACTGGGAATCAAACCAGCGACACTTCGGTTTGCAGGCTGGTACTCAATTCAGTGAACCACACAATCAGGGTGAGAAATGAGAAGATATTTTTAACTTTACTTATTGTACAGGAAAATCATGATTATATTTTTACCCCATGGGGAGACTTCACATGCTGCCCAAAATTACCATTTCAGTGCAGTCAATAAAAGCTTCTATCTAAGTAGGATATTATTATATACAGGACAATATGAGGATTATTTTACTGCAAGTCCAAGAAAGAACCCCAAACTTTGGTGTTAATTTGAACTAGGATACAAAAACAATCTTTTGAAAAGTTATTTATTTGTATAAAAATAGCTAGTAGTAGCTATCATTTATGGAATGTTTACCATGTGCCGACCACTGTATCAATACCTTATTCACTTATCATATATATAAGATTTTTGAAAGGGCCAAATTCCTGCTTGGAAAAACTTTGGACACTTGAAAGTTGCTGAGCTGGATGGAGCCCAAATCCAGGACTAGAGTCCCTTGTCCATCAAAAGACATACTACAGGCTGTGTGCGCATGTTTGAGCATTCTCGCTCACTGGTATATGGGGTCCAGCAGAAGTGACTCCTGCTTGAGTGTGGCTGGTAGAGTAATAATATAGGTGTAATAATTTATAGTTTTAATGTGAACAGTTCACCTAAAATGTCATACAGTGTGTTTGAGTGTGATAGTATTATGTTACAGAATTACATGTTTATGACTGTGTAATAAAAAAGGGGCATTATTTGTGCCAGATCCTGTATATTATTGAGAAACCTCCAAAGGCGTTTACCTATTAAAATTAATTAGCGATAGCAAACAATGAGAATTGGAATGTTCTTCTGTTTTTGGATGGAATGAGTTTGGTATAGTTATTACTGACCTTGAGGCACATAGGTTCCTCAGTTTGATACCATAAGACTTTGTCAGCCTGGATGCATATGTATTTAGATGTGTTAGTTTGAAACCTCATGAGGTTCCTGGGTGAAGTCTGAAACTGGTCCCCATTCAGGGAGGGCAAGGAGAGACGAAGGAAAGAGACAAACAACTCCATACTGGTGGTGGCAGTTTTAATAGCATATTTTGATGCTATTATAAATTATACTATTAATTGAAATTTCCAATGGTTGACTTTTGAACATTGATGTTTTGTCTTGAAACATTTAAAACCCACTTACTACTCTCAGTAGCAACATAGCTTCTCTGCATGAGTAGGTAGATTGTCAGGACATCTACGAATGACTAGGTATGTGTACGGGCAGTGGGATAATGAGGGGACTTTGGGATGGCCATCATGTGTCTGACGTGGATTTCTAGATTGACAGTGATAACATTAATAAAGATAAATATATAATAATACATTTTGCAAGAATAACTACAATAAATTTAATGCTGGATGTGTTGGATTCTAGGGCCCATGGAAATTCAAATGGAAATGTTTAGCAGGCAACCATATCCATGCTTAGAGGGAATGAAGCTTTCAGGAAGGAAATGTGTTTGGGAGTCATCATTACAGATGGTGGTCGCTTTGTAGGAATAGAGAGTGGAGAGAAAGAGAAGAATGCCAGTGACAGAATTACGGGGAGCAGCATGTTTAATTTAGGTGGAGAGACTTGGACATTTTCATGGTCTGAGATAAGAGAGAAGAAATTAGCTTGGAGAAAGACTCTTTAATTTCCTTTTCTTTGGTGCTTTGTTCAGAATCACTAATATATATTTGGATCCAAGACAAAGTGCGTTGATTCCCGCAGAGGGTCACACCTCTGTCTCTGGCTTCTGCCTGGATTCAGGTTCATGAAAATGAATGTTTCTCATCCTGACATTGCATTTCTGAACTTGAAAATCCAAGGGACAGGTTCTATATGATTGTGAGTCCACCTATATGTCATAGTGTAACAAAAGATTTTATTAATATAACTTTTTTATAGTTACAGAAAGAATGTACACACACTGTAGGTAATTAAAAAGTACAAACAAGCATAATTAAAAAATAACCCAAACATTCCACCCCCACTCTTTCAGGGATCGCGGCCACTAGTAGCTTAGTACACAGTAATATCATGCATCCTGTTTTGTAAGCCGCTTTTCTTAATCAATGATCCTCATCTCTTCTGTTCAGTAAAGTTTTGTCTTACCTAGTACCCAGATCACATGCAAATTTGCACAATTGACTAAATATAAATGTTCTTTATAGTTGGTTTGTATTTGATTATAGTTGGTTTGTAGTTGGTTATTTTTAATTTGGCACTGTTACCTTTTTAATGATCTGACTTATCAAAGAGACTCTTGTACATAAAAATCTTAAAGACTTAGTTTCTAAAAAAGCAGCCAATACTGTTCATTGAAAAATAGTATTACAACAAAAAATCAGTAATTAATCTACTTGTCTGTTATGAGTTAATGGTTGGTACATTGTCCAGTTGGGCATGTTTATATAAGATGCAGACAGCAAGAACGATATGTGTGATGGGATAATTAGTGCTGCTTTTGTGGGATCACTTGGCTTCAGTTGGCAGGATCTAAATTCCCATTCCATCTCTCTGGGTGATTGCAGCTCAGCCTCCTCTGTCCCTGCAGCACCGGCCTTTGTGACTCCAACTCCAGTTATTGGTTCTTGCACCACCGATTTCTATCATCTCAGGCACAAGGGTGGTAGCTGCTTCCTCTGTGTGGTGGTTTTAAACATGTCTACAAATTCTCTGATGTGTCTATCACTAAGAGTCATGGAGCCTATGTCCCCTTCTCTTGTATCTAGACCACTTCCTGACAGAATATGGCAGACATGATGCTAAATGATGTTGGAGTGGGGGTTGTAAAGGGAAACAGATTTTCTGACGTTTACTCTTGGATTACTTGCATTCAAAATCTGACCCATCAGGCAAGAAGTCTGAGAGTATAGTGCTGTAAGGAAGGCCAGGCCACGTGGAGAGGTTCTGTGTGCATGTTCTGACCCCTACCAAGTTCCCAGCCAACAGCCAGCATCACCTGCCACCCATGGGAGCAGGTAAACTTTCAAGATGACTTCAACCTCCACCACCGATAAACTGCATGAGAAAACCTAAGTGAGAGCCACCCACCTGAGCCCATCCAAGTCTTGGAAGTGGGAAAGATAACGATAAAAATGGTTGTTGTTTTGACCCCCACAAACCCGACGTACTTTGTTATGCAAAGATTGAGAAATGGAACACTCAGTCATTTCTGAGTCACCTCATCACCCCTTGTCTTCTCTCTTAGCTCATTTAACGCCTGTCTTACCACTTCCCCTCCGTTAAGCTTCCTCTCTTTGAAAAGCTTAGCATTGTTTTTCATTTCATCACTGGAGCCTTATGGAAAACCCTCCCAGGAAGGGCGTCCACAAAATTGGCAGGAAAGATTGAAAAAAACAACCCAGATCACATGTGGATCTTTTTTAGTTACATGACTTATGATGTTTATTATCAACTGTTTTTGTAAAAACAGCATTATAAAATGTTTCTGTTCTCTCACAAAGTGTACATGTCGCCCTTTCAGAATGTGGAAAATGGTGCTAAATTTGAATAAACACAAGACACACAAGAATTCCAGCACTTGTTTAAGGTTCTTATAACATAAATGTGATTCTTCAGTGATATCCTGTTTCCTTCACTGTAGCAAACTGCCCTTTGTTTTTGGGACTCCCCACTTAAAGGGGGGAAAGTTGAAAAGCACACCCCTAGTTTTATTGTTCTTTAATGCCTTTTCCTTAGGACAGTTATAATCTGTGCAATATGAGGAAGTGCAGTGGACACAATCCTGGCACAGGGTGGTTCTCGCGGCTTGGAAGTTGGCTTTGCTCGTGATCTGCAGCACATGTGGGAATCTGGTGCTGCTCCTGAAGGAGCCGTGCATTGGGGGGTGCTTAGGAAGTGCAGATTGGCAGTTGCAGAATAGGATACAGCACAGGGAATATAGTCAGTGAACATAATGTGATAATTACGTGTGGTGCCAGGTGGGTACTGGGAATATCAGGAGACACACTTTATAAAGTATATGATTGTCTAACCACTGTGCTGTACAGTTGGAACCAACAAAAATAATATTGATAATAAACTGTAATTAAAAAATTTTAAAAAGATAAAGGGCTTGGATTTATGTAGACGGAGGAAGTAATTCTAAAGGGAAAGGCATGGGCATATTTCTCTTAGGGTGTCCGGCTCTGCTGAGTCCTTCAGTGGATGATGTTTCACAGCCTTGGAGTGCCTCGGTCCTGAGCTGGTCAGATTCCAGGAAGCTGGACTTCGGAGAAAGGAAACTTCTCAGAGCAGGGGCTTGCCTCAGTTCCAAGCCCCGTTTCCAAGCCCATTGTTAGTACTGTGGTACTAGTTCAGGTCTCGAGTTTCCCTTTACCATGGATTTCTTTGTCTCCTCTGATTTCATCTGTAGGCTCCGCCTGGCCTGGGGCAGCCTCAGCCTTCTCTGGCTCAGCGTTGGGCCATCAGGTCCCACTCACTTCCTGACGCAGCAGAGACCGAAGGAGGAGACTCTAGTCAGTCAGGCAGCAGAGACAAGTTTTGTTGCCAAAAGCCATAAAACTAGTGCTGGCCCTCAGTGTGTGCTGAACTGCCACCTTACCTTGATTTCTGCATTATTGCCCTCTTCCACGCAGTTAACTGTCTGTGGTTCACTGCCCCAGGGCCCGTTGGTACAGGAGCTTAGTCCTGAACTCACATGCTCTGACGGGTCTCTGACAAGCTGCCTAGTTCTGGCCTAACCCTTTTGCTAGCTTGCTCTTTAATATCCATGGCTGCAAACTGTTTCCCATTTCCTTGGGCACATGATGGAGCCTGTTCCCAGGGAATGATGACTCAGAATCCTGGCCTTGTCTCCTCAACACCTCACCTGATCATTCATTGAAAATCACCCCTATCTGGACTTTTCTGCTGCCATGCCCCGCCCTCCACCCCTCACTGAATACAGGTGCTCAGCTGAATGGCAGATGCGCTCGTCATGCTCTTCTGGATGACTCCTCTTGCTTTGTTTTCTCCAGCCCTAATGCTGTCCATTCCCGGTTTCTCCTCCTTTCACCCCCTCTCTCCTCTCCTCAGTTGGTCCTGCCAACTGCTTGAACATCTACTGGCTTCGCTTGCATTCTTGTTGTTCCAAATAAAAGCACATAAAAAGCTTTGCATTGACATTTGAGAGGGGAGGGAGATAAATGCCAAAGTTAATTTGTAAAGCCAGATTCTGTGGAGCCCAACAGGTGTGGAATAGAAGGGAAAATAATGGAGAAGCAGGTGACCAGCAGTTATCAGGAGAAACTAATAGGAAAGAGGATCCATGACAATACCTATAGCCTCAGTTGGCCGTATAGTCAACAATGTACAGAGCCCAGCAATGAACAAAACAAACTTAAAGCTGTACTTAGGGGGCGAATATGATCTCTTAGGCATTATTGAGACTTGGTAGTATGGAACAGAGCCAGTGGAACAGTGTCTCTGCGGGAAGCCAGTCTCTCTTCAGGTGATGTCCCTGTCTATCCATGCCACTGATGAAACTTTTTTCCTTTGTCTTTTTTATTGTTGTTCTACAATTGTTGTTTCAATTTCCCACTTTGTTCTCCCCTGCCCTGCCCTGCCCCTGGCCCCCAGCCAATCCCCACCAGGTTGTCCACGTCCATGGGTCATTTGTACCTGTTTGTTGATTAGACCTTTCCCCTCCTTTTTCTCCTTATCCCCCTCTCCCCTCCCCTCTGGTCGCTGTCAGTCTGTTCTTTGTTTCCATGCCTCTGGTTCTATTTTGCTCTCTTGTTTGTTTTGTTCTTTAGACTCCTCTTATATGTGAGATCATATGGTATTTGTCTGAATTACATGGGATTATACCCTAAGAATCCTGAAATACTAGTTCAAAAGAACTTATGCACCCCTACATTCATGGCGGTGTTATTTACAGTAGCCAAGTGCTGGAAGCAGCCCACATGCCCATCAGTAAACAAAACTGACTTTTATCTCTCCATTTCTTCTCAGTTCTGACATTGCACGGGCATTGCCCGTGGGTCATTCTCACAACTGGGCCCGTGCATTATGGGCTTCTTCAACGGCTGTTTTCAGGTTCTCTAGAGATACACACATCCCAGAAATGGAAGAAAAAGTCTAGTTGTTGGGAGACGACGGTGTCTGAACCAGGCACTTCAATTGTGAAACACTTGTCACTGTGCAGTGTAATTTCTGGTTTTGTAAAAATCACAGCACTTTGACATCCAGCTCGTGAAAGACCTACTAGTTGCAAGTGGGTTTGCACGGCTGGCTCTCCTCTCAGGGCTTTGGTTTTCTTTTCCACCACTGAGTTTTTATTTGTCACTCCCACTTTATTTATAAACTAGGTAGACACTCAACAGAAGAGTAAAAATATGTCTGAACAAATAGTGCTTTCAGATACACAGGCTTGGAACTGTAGCTATAAAAAATAATTATCCTCTTTATAAAGAAAGGGAGAGGAAGCCATGTAGCATCTGCAGAATATTAAGAATTCTTGAGAAGGAATAATTGGGTAGATTTTCTAATCTATAGCTTAGCTTGGGAAAAATAATGACAATGGTGACTTGGAATTATATGATATTTTATAGGTATTTACAGGTGTTCAACAAACCTATATTTATAGGTGTTCTAAAACCATGTTTTTGAATGAATGGATTATGATCTAGTTTTCTTTTCAATGAGGACAAAACTCAGAAAAGGAGTAAGTTGTTTTTCTTTAAATGTGCAAGCAGTAGTTTGATTTCTATTTGGTCTTTATTAGATAAAATCTTTTCTTCAACATTCTTGGGAATATGATAGCATAGTGGTAACTATTATTAACTTTTCCACAGAAGCTCTCTCTAACCTTTGATGTCTTCACCTAAACATCATTTTTACCTTCCTCCACATTCCTCTTTCCTCATTTATCTCTCTTATACAGCTTGTCAAACTATACTGGGAGTATTTGAGGGCAGGAGCTTAATGAGTTTTGAATCCCTGCTGTTTAACATGACATGTGCTCAATCAAATTGGCCAAATGAACAGTAGAAAAATGAATGGAACAAGCATCTTATGGAAGGAATGGGGTGGTAGGCATGCTCACCGGTGGAACGTGGGGAATAGCCATGAGACCAGGATTCTTGTGTAGATGACACTTCCTGGGAATGGAGGTAGATGTGAAAATTCTGCAGTGGCCTTGGTTAGGATTTGGTCTCTATTGAATCTATTTTTCAAGTCTTCCTAAGGTTAGTGTGGTCTGGGAGAAACTCAAGACAAATCAGTTCAGTGGTTCTTAGCAAGGTCAGTGTGCCCCCAAGAGGCATTGTGGAAATTGTGGAAGAGTGTGTTTTGGTTGTTAAATATTTGGGCAGGGGTTTCCATGGTCATTTAAAGAAGTTGGACCCAGGGATTCTAGATGCCTTGCCATGTACAGGAGAGCCCCGCACAACAGATGTATATGTAGCCTGTGCAAATTGCATGTTATCTTAGCCTCGGCATGAACTCCATCTGACGTATGAACACCAGGTGCTTTTAATACAGTTTTAATATAGTTTATTTTCCAGGAAATGCTACTGATGTATAAACTGAGAAGGGTCTAGTATTTTTTTTT
>PVIA01008539.1:0-20308 GCA_004024845.1 Tonatia bakeri | reverse complement strand
TTTCCATTTCCCATAAAAGCCCAGCTGTACCATGTTCTAAAATTGGAACTTATTCATGCACTCACCAGGTACCAGGGCATAAAAATCAAAAGTGGAGAAAGCTGAAACAAGATATTTCAAAAATAGGAAATAGGAATACAGGTAAATGAAAATGTAATATGGAAAGAAAAAAATAGCCATATGGAAACACTTTGGTGGGATAAAGTACGTATAGAATTTTATTAAACAAAATATATTGAATAAAACATAATCATCAATCCTAATTGTTTTAGTTGGGTTGGCTGCTTATGGTTCATCCACTAACTCTCTGGCTTGTATTTTTACATTAAAAACACAGGGCCCCAAACCAGTCTACAGGGAAGTTTGCAGTCCATCCAGATCCACTAATTCAGAGTGCAGTTTTCTTTTCACACGGAGGCCTTGGTCTTAAGTGGAGACTCTGAGAAAGAGAAAAGATGAAATACCCGAGATACATTTAGAAGTGAGTACAAATAGGACTTGTGTATTTGGTAATCGTGCAGAGGGAAACAAAGGTAGGGGAAGGGTTGGGAGCCAAAATTTTAAATCTGTTGAAAAGAAGAGTGCTATTTGCAGAGGTGAAGACGGTTAGAAAGACGGGGGTGGGGAGTTGTGAGCTTCTGCTTTAGATATATGCTCCGGTAACAGCATCGCACCTTGGCCATGTCCAGTAGGCATGCGGAAACAAATCAAAGTCACAAAATAGATCTGAACCATCGATATATTTTAATTCAAATGTTCCTTTTTCCTAAAGCCAGTCTAGGTATACATCGCTAGCTCCAGAGTTAAAGATTTTCCTACTCGGAATGTTGGGTCCCAGAAACATGAGCACCAGTGAGTTTAGGCCTGGATGGTGTTTTGTAGTAAGAAGGAGAAACTGCTTGGTGAGTTTTCCCCAGTAAATGAAGCAGGGGTTGTCTGTTGTAAGAAACATAACACTGTTCAAACCAGACTTAGTAAACAGGTGGGCTCACTAGGAGTGTACATGGTAGGACATTAAGCCAGGTCTCATCAGGAGCCAAGAGCTGGAAATCCCTAGAAATTAAGACAGCTACTTTCTCTACATTGTTCTATCTTTGAAATGGCTATAATTGCTGTTTTCCTATTTCAAGTAAATTGATTGGACCAGCCAAGGACAAGGTCGTATCACTACCACCCACTTGGTAGAGCTGTAGGGACTGACACTCTGCAAAGAGGCATGGCCAAGATAATTTGAAAACGTATCTGTTAAATTGGGTAAGCACTCTGCTGAGTATGGGGAGGACAGTAGGTCCAGAGCAGGTTGGTGGAAATATATTAAGATAACAAATTTGTGAAGACATACTGCTTAATTAGAATGTTGATGCATTAAAAGAAAAGACTGGATAGGGCATTTAGTTGATTAACTTTATATTTTACTGAATAACTAAAATAAATATTAATATTTGGGAGAAATATGTCCTTCACTTTAAAATTCATGCAACAAACTTTTTAGAATACCTTCTGAGTATTTTGTAGTAATTGTTCTAGACGTTGAAATATAACATTTATCAAAGTCATTTAAGTCTGCTCTAGAGCAGCTGACATGGGGAAAACAGGCCATACGAGACAAATAAATGTGAAATATGAAGAATAATAGAGCAGGTTAGAGAAACAGTGACAGATTTATCTCTGTTGTCAGTGGAGGCAGGATAAATATAATTTATTATCTACTGGGAATACTCTGAGTGTGAAAACAAACATACTTAGTAATTCTGGGATAACATACATCAAATGGACTGGCCAGATACAGCCTGGTTAGCCCACTGATAGAGGGACATTTGAGCAAAAACCAGGAGAAAGTGAGCAGCTGGTGATGTATTTACTTACAGGAGAGTGATCCAGGAAGAAGGGATGCTGAACCCATTCTTCACAGAGTTAGGACATTGGGTGTGTATAGTTTTAGAATTTTTAAAACAAGGAGAGGACCTTGCTGTGGCATTCCCTTTCCTGTGAATGACACCTCAAGATCTGGCCATGTGAAGACTGGCTGACCTGGCTTGTTGGAGCCTGGCCACTGGTTTAGGGTATTGTCAGTGTGGAAGTAGGTCCATGGCTGGTAGATTTTCTCGAAGACAGCAGGCAGCCGCTTCCACACCATGGTCCAGAAAATGGTGCTACGGTGATGAGATTGCTTTGTGAAAGGCTGGACTCAATGTGTGGCTATATGTTGAAAAGTCCTTTCTCTCTGGAGACTTGGCTCAACGAAAGCCCGATGGCTGTGGTGGAATAATCGGCTGCCCCTCTTTAATGGGTGCGCCCTTTGCTCACACAAGGATCTACTTCCAGGTGTCCTCTAATAGCGTGGGCGGCTCTCCCTGTGGCTGCCGGCTGTCATAGTTCAGCTTATGGAGCAACCCACAGCTGCTTTCCTAGTGCCACCTGTTTTCCTTGAGTCTTGCTCAGCTCAGTAGGTCCATGTTCTGTCAGGAAACTGCACTCAGGGATTAGCGAGCCAGGAGCCTGGCAGCCTGGGGAGGTTGGAGCCCTTAGGCTGTATCAGCCCCTCCCTCTCCTTCTTACGTCACAAAGTAGACTTTGCGCAAGGGCATCATGCTGGATAACAACAGCAGCAACGCATTGTGATTAATAACTATTACCCATTGGGGTGTACTTTTGCCAGATACTTAAACACATTAAGTATTAAAAACTCAAATCCTCAATCACCTGTGAGACAGCTATCATACTAATGAGTTCATTAGTATTGTTATTTATGCTTTATCATTTTTAACATACAGAAATGACCTTTTTATATAGTTAGACCCAATATTTTACAGACAGAGGAAACATAGTTCAGGGAAATTAGAAAACAACCTTACCAAGTTGCACACATGGACTCAGAACTGTTATTTAAATGCCTGACAGTTGGCTCCTGGGTCCACGGTCCCTCCACTGGGCCTCACTGCCTGCTGGATCCTGTATCAAGTAGATTGATCAGTTCTTTCTTTGGAGAGCTTACAGGCTAGAACACACACTGCAGAGGGATTTGCAGAGCCTCTGAAATCCCCTGATCCTGCAGAATACTGACCCCGTGCTGAGGCATTCGGACCAGAGAGCGAGACCCTAATACCCAAGTTTGTGAGCACTAAGAAGGTATCGTGGGGTTGAAAACTGAAAAGGGAAATGGGCAAGATAATCAACTCTCAGGGAGTCTAGGTGAGAGGACCTGCAAGGACATTGCTGTGGCCCAGATGTGAAACAAGGTTGCCGGAAGCAGGAAGCTGGCACCATTTTCCGATAGGGTTCCTTGAATTCCAAGTTCCTGGAGAGATCCCTCGAGCCAGAGAGGCGGAAACTGCACTCCCCTAAACTGAGACCGGGGCCGGAAATGGGGATGAGACCAAGAACCAAGCAACGTCTCTGTGTCTCTCTGTCTTGCTGCCTCTCCCACTCGCAGCTCTGCTCCTGCTTTCTTCAGGATATTTGTATCTCCTCTTTCCCTCTCTTTACAAGCAGTTCCTCAGTTTCTCCATGACAGTGGTGAAAAATTATCGCCGAGAATTCTCCTGAATTCCAGTGCCCACAAAGACCAATGAGAATCACTATATCCACTTTGAAATTCCCTGGAGACATGCTGATTGATCAAGCTTGGGTTGGGGTACAATAGGCAAATTGTTACAGGCACTACAGTTGGCTTCAAGCCAAATTGAAAAGCTAGAGAAGTTTTTTTTTTTTAATGCTCCCCCACTTTCTGGCACGTTGGTGCACACTCAGGAATCCTCATAGTCTATCTCAACAGTGATAGACTCTTCCCAAGCTGCCTCATGCCACTGGAGGCTGCGGTGTCCTGTCTCCATGCTCCCCTGGGATCCAGTAGGAAATACATCCAATAACTGTTGATACTGGTTCTAGAATAAGACTTGTTTTATCTTTAGTATATGAGGAGTGGTAAAATAAAAATAAAAGATTATGGACCTGTAAATTAAAAAGAACCATCCCTAAAGATTTGTAAGTGAATACCTGGAGAGAGCTCATAAAGACAGCCATCCTTTTCTGTCCAGGCCTGTCCTCGTTTTGGTGCTGAAAGCCCCTGTTCCTGGGAACCAACCCCCTCCGGTACACTGGGACTATTGGTCACCCCCAAAGCCCAATGAATGCCTTGTTTATTTCTCTGGAGTAGGAATGGAAGGTAAAGGAGCCTATTTCCTCCTCCTCATTGGGTTAATCCACATTGTTTATCCCTGCAAATTTATACTAGCTCTTAAAATGTGTATTTCTTTGAACTATTTCAGTAAATACCCACGTTTAGCAGGTATGCATTCATTTGATAAAGTACAGGTATTCCACATACCTATTTTAAAAATTCTGTTTTACTTATTCTAAACTAGCACTCCTCAAACTTTGGTGTTCATAGGAACCCTCCAGAGATCTTGATAAAAGTCATGTTCTGATTCATTAGCTCTGGTTGGAGGGTTTGCATTTCTGACATGCTCTCAAGTCCTGTGATACTGATGGTCTGAGGACACGTTCTCTAGAAAGATTCTAAATCAATGGAAATATTATTTTGGGGTATGCCTCTCTATAATCATACTACAAGGGCACATTTGGTCATTGTAAAATGGGGGTGGGTGGGCTTTGCTTACAGTTTCCAAAAGCAGTGAAAACAAAAGTAATATTAATATCTTTTTACATTTTCCTGCAATACAAATCGATCTTTTGGGGATCAACTTGTAAACTTGTTCACTTGTTTTAATTTCTAGAGCTCAAATGTGCTTTGCCATACAGTACACAGGCAGAACTAGCTATGCTTCAGGTAATAGAGGTCTGAGTGGACAAATAGTTACTGATGGAACATTTGACCTATTTGGCTGCTGGCATCATCATCTGATGGAAAATTCAAATTTCCTCTCACTAAGCAGCTATTTTCATGACCATTTTGCAAAACCAGCTTCTTCAGATCCCATTTTTAAGACTTAATGTGAGAACCACTGGAAAGTAAAGCAATGAAAAAAAAGTGCAAAATCTTACTGTCATAATTTTATGAGTTGAGTGCCACCTGGACAGCTTAGTGGGAAATGCTTCTCAAGATTCTAGTCTCAGCTGTCCTTGGTCATCCTCTAGATTATGAAACCTCACTTGATAATCTTTCCATATTTCCATTGGCAATAAGAACTTGATGAAGGCATACACTGGAAGGTCCATTTTCTGTGCTCCCTCACTGATACTCCCTTGGCATGAGTACTGTGTTGGCTGAGCCTGTGCACACTTTGATCTTTTGAACAGATGCCCGTAACAAAAAGCTAGCTGGGCTTTAGGGATGGCTAATATCTCCACGGGCTGCAGAATGTTATTAAGGCTTGATTGCAATCTCCTGACATGATGAAACCCAATGAAAGAGCAGGAACTGCCTGCTTGGCAGGGCTGAGGGCAGTTGGGAAACTCTGAGAAGGCACAAGCATCAGGAGGAAAGAATGTTGACAGAAACTGGGCAGGCAGACAGGGCTATTTCATTCAGAGGGGTGGGTGTTAATTAATTTATTTGGGGTGAGGGAGATCTGATTTCTAAACTAGACTACAAGCTGTTGCCAGCCTAGTTGGGGACGGTGCCCCAACAGCTGTAGGAATATCATCCATCGTCTGGGTGGCTGACCTCATATCATATCCATCTTCCTGGGTCCAGACTCACCATGTTGTGTCATTTGGACACCACCAGCTCATTTTTCTTACCCTTCAACGTTTCTTTTATTGTATGTGCCCGTCTACTTGCTTGTTGCGGCTCCTAATTTCTCCTCAAACTCCCCTGGAGCACAGCAATGGTCTCTGGCAGGTGGAGAGGAGGAAACCTGAGTCAGAAGGTATTTCTTCTTCAAAAATGTGGTACTTTAAAATGTATGAAGTCTTGGCTCCCTATACTTTTAAGATGGGTTAGATGCTATCCACAAAAGGAAGGAGAGAAAGAAAGAAAGAAAGAAAGAAAGAAAGAAAGAAAGAAAGAAAGAAAGAAAGAAAGAAGAAAGAAATTTAGTCATTAAAATGAGCTGAAGCAAATGTCAAGCTCATGTGTCCCATTTTCCTTTCTGGTCTTTGCTTTTTTCACCGCCCGAAATTATTTTCACTCAGTTCCATTGTTTCACATAACAAAGGACATGCCTAATGATGTCCTCCCACATGCAATTCTTGGGAGGCTTCTATTATAGTAATTAATATTTCAAGGTAAAAAAAGGTATGATGTATTATGAAATACAAGTAGAAATTAATTCAAGTTTTGGGGTAATTTTAAAAAGTGTTTTGATATTGTGGAAAGAGCACTGGATTTTGGTGCAGAAGGTTTGGCTTAAGCAACTCACTTAAAAATCTAAGGAGTTCTGCACATATTTGTCAAAACTCATCAATCTGTAGCAATAAAAAGGTGATTTTTGTATTTATATTAAACCCATATAAATAAAAATGTAATAGTATGCTTTTTTATTAAATATGAAGATAACACACAGTCATATGAAAATATAAAAATCACAAAATAATGAAATAACTAGTCATAACTTTTCAAAGATCAGATATCACATATCTATTATCTGGTTACAGTGGGGTGAGTTAACTGTATCCCTCTGATTACCATGCTGTATCATCACCGGTCCCTGCAAATTGCCTCCTTCCCCCACAACCCCCTATTCCCATCCCCACCCCTCCCCTCCCCTATATTATGTCTGAGATTTATTTAGAGGGTGAGAAAAACCTCTGAAACTGAAGAAATAGCCTTCCCTGAAAATGCTCTTTTTTGATATTATTTGCTCTGCACTGCGCTTTGTATCAGGAGAGTAAAATTGAAAAGTTAGTTAAGAAGGGTAGATATATTCCTTAATGAGGAAGCTCAAAGCAGACTATACACTAGGAGATGCCTCATTTTTTTTCTTGTGCATTTGTTTGGAACAAAGAGAATTATTTTCCATGAATAACACCACTTTTAGAGTAAGACCTTTTTAAACATGAGGGATTACTTGGGAACTTTTGGAGGTTAAAACACTCATGGTCCAATTGTTCTGTGTTGGTATTTGAACTGGATGATGACTTGAAGAGAAAACAGAGCAGGCCACCTTCTGTATGGTGAGGGTTTGCCTTGTGCATAACTGTACGTATAGGCAGTATGAGAAGTGCTACAAAGTATTTGCTGAATAAATGAATAGGCTGGAAAATTAAGCAGTTCAGTTTCCTAGTGAAAGTATAAAGATGAGTATTGATTTTCTGACTTTCTGAAAGGTTACCAGCATTCAACTTCAATGCAAATGTTTCATTTATATAGGACATTGCATGAGGATAAATAGTGACCTGGGAATAATTGTCTCATTGTGCCTCACTTTCTCAAATCTGTGGATTGGACATATTGATATTTACCTCCTTTTTATTTTTCCTATGCCTCCTATTTTTCTAATTGCTTTAAATTTATGTTGCTATATGGAATGCATTTTTTAGCATTCTTCTACTTCCTGTAAGAATTGGGTAGAGTAAATATAAATAGAAATAATGATAGCTACTTTATTTTAAATCAAGTTAGACCCTCTGTAACTAAACCTTCATAAATTCTTTGTTAATAACATTCATAAATATGTATGAGGAGTCATTATTAACATATGCTTTGCTTATTAGTATTGTAATTATATACAACATTATTTACCTTAATGTAAGTTGCAGCTAATATGCTGCCTTACCTCCTCATTCTGTTGGTCTCTGTTAGAGTTAGTCCAGGACTCATCATTCAGCCTCAATTTTCCTGTCTGTAAAATGGGTGTTTCATACTCCCCTATTCTCAGGAATGTTATAAGATTAAATAAGGTAACAGGCAGTATTCTCTGTTTGTTTTACCAGTTCATTCCTTCCCATCCTCACCCTGTCGGAGTACCCCTCCCCACGCCCCGCCAGCATCGACATGTGGCATTCATGCAGTGAGATGTGATCAGTGTTGGTGAGAACACCTGGATCGTTTCAGAGGGACTCCATTTGGAAACACTTGTAAGACCTGAGCCTGTCCCCATAGAGGGGCGAGAAGAGCCTGATTCAGAGGCTATGACAACATGTAGCGACCAATCAGTGTGGTCCAGGGCCCTGGAGGAGAGCAGAGAGAATGAGAAGGAAGAGGGCAGCAAGGAGGATGGAAGTGGGAGAAGGAAATCTTGGGAGCCCCTCTGAGGCTGACTTTATTGGGTAGAAAGGTGACCCTATGGAGACAGCAGATAAACGGATGGCCTGTCCTCTGGAAGCCAGTGTTTTCCTGACAGACTGCTCATGACACTGCATCCTTTCTGGTAATGAAGGTCTTTCTGTCTGTCTCTCGGGATGTGGCACAGTTGTGAATGAGGTTTAAAGGTTGCACGTACAAGGACAGTGTGGCACAGGCCCATATGTCATTGAAACTAAGATGCTATCCGAGGGAAGATGTGTCCTTATTTTACGAACTATTGAGTATGAAAACAGGAATCCTGCTAATGTATACCCTGGCACCATACTTTATTGTCACTTGAACTTCTTATTTTAAACCTAAACATCTTTTAGGTGTACTTACCTGTAGTTTGCTGTTACACACCACTCAAATCTACACATAAAGGCAAATAAGTGTAAAGTGAACTGATTAGGATAAATGTGGTCACATGCAGAGTTTACTCCTGTGAATCATCTCCCACGCAGTGTCACCGGTGTGTGTGCTTTTCCACATGGCGCAGTCGGCCCCTCCCACCATCACCAGCACTGATGATGCAGCATCATTTAAATGTGGGCTTTGCTATTGTCTTTGGTTTTCTTCCAGGCCAGTGGCACCAGTCTGCCAGTGTTAACGTGCAGGCACTGACAGCTATGTCATGACTGCCACTGAGTGATCTGCACACCAATTTCAGATTTGTTAACATGTCCAAAAGCATATGTCTTAGATTTTATGTACTATTGTAGTAAATGCTCAAAAGTGCTAAGATCCTTATATCCCTCTTTTAACCACTGACCAGCGTTCAGGTTGAGTCTTCCACATGTGTTCACTGGTGGATGTATGTTGTAAGCTTCCACCGCTGGAGAAAACAAATGATTCCTGAAGTACTGTGGCTCTGAGCCTTCAACTAGTGGATAGTTGAACCTCATACTTCCCCACTCTGAAGTCTCTAGAATTATTTCAGGACAAGGGGGTTCAGTGAGTCTCACGTGGAAAACTATACATCCCCATATGGTACGCTTTCCCCTTTTTGCTCCTGCTTATCAATACCCATGGCCCCTGAAGTGGCTTTGCAGGTGTCAATTGCTGCCCTGCACCTGGTAAAGCCACAATGTCCATGCCCAGGAGGTTGTCTTCTAATGCTCCCAGTTACTGTTCATCTCCAGGGTGTCGGAGATGTAGGAGTTTGCAGGTAGAAGAGGGAACATTGTTATTCTCAATTCTCACCTCATTTTATTCCCCATGTCCCAAAGCAGCTAGGGTACCTCTGGAGTCAACAGCAACTTCTGAGAGACTCCCAGCTTCTGGATACAGAGAACATTTTGTTGGCTGCCAAATGGGAGGGGGGCTGGAAATTGTGTACAAAAGGCAAAAAGATTAAGAAATACACATTGGCTGTTAAAGAGTAGTTATGGGGATGTCAAGTACAGCGTAGGGAATATAGTCAAAAATATTCTAATAACTATGTATGGTGCCAGGTGGGTATGAGATTTATCAGGATAATCACTTAGTTAAGTTATATAATGTTTAATCACTGAGGTGTACACCTAAAACTAATATAATATTGTATGTTAAGTGTAATGAATTTAATTTTAATTGTAGTTTGTTTCCTTCAAGATGATAAACTCCTTGAGAGCAAGGATTATCTCAAGTATGCTTTGTGCATATCTTCCAATGCTGTGCAGTCAATATAAGTAATTAGTGAACCTTTGTTTAGCTTCCAATATAACTTATGTATCCATACTGGGAAGAATATTCTGTTTGCAAACAAAGCCGATCAAAGCCAAATTGCTTAGATTACCATAGACTTCCAACAGCTTTGGCAACTCAGCTGGAATTACCTCATCGTGCAAAAGATGATGCAAAATAATATAGATCAGCAGAAGCCCTCTCTGCAGAGTGTGATTGGACTTTGGGAGAGGTGACAGCTGCTGAGGCGATGTGCTTTTATCAGCCGCAGAGCCCACAGTTCATATTCCATCATTCCTTCTCCTTACGGGAACTTCAGCTTCTCCTGGGCACCACACACCTGATCTTAAAAAACTGATTTATTTGTAGACTCAAAACTAAAATTCCACCAGAAAAACAAAAATGCCTCTAGACCTCTAAATGAACACAAGTTTTTGTGCTGTCTTGCTGGCTCCCCGTTTTCCCTCCCCTTTCCAGCATTAACCTTCATCTCAGATGCTAGAATCCACAGTCCTCTGTTACCTTGGCAACAACGATAGAATAATAGAATTAGAATTTCCCAGGGGCCCATTCTATCATCATGCTCTTGGAAAGAAAAACATGCAACACACTTATGAATAATAATTTGTAATACTTTAAAGTGGCTGTGCCCATTTATTTTAAACTTACGGCATTTATTGATAAAATATAATTTATGTTAAACTTTCAGTGATTTAAAAAAAGTTCAACCATGAGAATAAGACAGGAAATCTTTCTCATTTACTTTTTTCTATTTCTTTAAAAATATATATTTTCACTCAGCCTCATATGTTTCTCTTGACATTCTGATTTTTCATCAATTTAAAATGAATAAGAAAAATTTATCAGCAGGAAAGTTTAGGAGACATTGCCATTTTATCTCAATGGATTTGAAATTCTTAAGGCTCCTTTTACACTTCCTACAAGAAGATTCTCACCATGCTAAAATAAATTGACTCTCTAGGGACTCACACTCCCAAGCTACCACTGTAAGCACTGACAGTCTCTGCTGCCACTGATTTGGAGAACTGCCCTTAGTTTCCCAGGTGATGTTTCTAAGACTGTAAGTTTACTTCCCTATTCTCTTGTTTCTGTCCTGATTCTGGAGAAATCTCACCGACAAACACTGGTCTTTTTGATATTTAGTAAGGTATCTTGAGCATCTCTGGGTCTGATTCAGTATTTTGATGGTTTATTCATTAATCCTTATTCTTGAGTGCTGAGTTCATTCAGACGGTTTGACCTTTTCGCCATCCCATAGCTGTTGGGGTTGCTTCGGTATGATTCCAAGCAGAATTTTAAGAACTAAACTTCCCCATGTATAGGAAAAGAGTAGGCATAATTCCATCCATTGATTATATATTTTTAGGAATTGAAAGATATAAAATTGATACACCAATATCTTGGAATAATAATGCAGTTATTTAAAAAATCTTTTTACCATAAGACATATTTGTAAGTATCCTACAGATAGTGACAATCTGATCAAAGAAGGATATAAAAGTGATCGTTTTCTTTCTTGCCATTTGAAGAATCTTAGCCACACAACACACAAGAGTCTCTTTATTCATGAGGAAATAGCAAAGTCCTTGTTTATGCTTGAAAATGAAGCTTAAGCTTATAGTTACTAGTGCAAAGTGAACTGGATATTTGAGTTATTTGGCTTTTGTAAGTTGAAGGCAGCCAAGTCAAGATTTTAACACCTAAATAGGTAAACTTGATTTATTTTTTCTTTCTTTCTTCTGGGACTTGGATTCTACTGATGGAGTATATTATTTGCTGTGCAGCAGTCAACAACCTCTTAGGTTGTGTAGCTGGTCCTTTAATGACACCAATAGCATTATGTGACTCGGATATCTTGCCCAGAAAGTCAAGTAACATTATTTTTTAACTTGCATATGAACTGAAAGCATGGCGAAAAGAGATGGAAGTCATCATATGATTGTTATTTACATCTCTCCTAAATGTGAGATCAGTTTGTTCTGACATTAAAATCTAACTTGGCTAATTTTAATTCAGCAAACATTTCTCTAAGCATTGTTTACATGCAAAACACTTTCCAAGATCCAGTGGGGAAATCTAAGAAGAAAATTGAACTGTAGAATTTATTTTGGGAACCTGTGCTCTGTGAACTCTTTGCTTATCCTCCTTGTGTTAATTTTAGAGAGTTTAGGTTAATTATAGAACAGAAAGACTAGGCATGTCGCAGGCGTCTGAGATGGCTATGCCCGCTCAGGATCCAGAGTGACAGGAGGTAGGCCAGCACTGAAACCCCGCCCCCAGCACAGTGCCTGCGGGACTGGGACTCTCCGTCCAGAGCAGGGCAGCGTGAACAAGGCTGCTGGAAACCGGAGCCCTTCTCCAGGATCTAAGCGATGACAGACTGCTTTAGCCTTGAAGCTCTAGAATCAGACCAGATACAGAGTGGGTTACGTTTATTCCCTGTCAGTTAATCACACTTACCCAGTTCCATTCTTCTCACTGTCCTTCCAACAGTAGGTGTGTTTAGCTAGTTTACATAACCAATAAGAATTTGTAGTTACCATTTGTTGAGCGGTATGCTAACCATTTTGTGTATGTTATTCTATTTAATCTTTCCAAACACTCTATGAAACAGGACCCATTATTTGACAGATGAGGAAACTGAGGCTCCAAGTCAGTGAGATGATTGAAGATTCCCATCCAGCACTGTGTGTACCGCAGTTCTCATTCTTAACCCCTAATCTATAAACTAAGAAATTGTCCATCTTTGATGATGTTATTAATGACAATAGTCCTGTTGTTAAAGAATACTTTCATGAATGTACTTGTTTTCTCTTCTGATTAGAAGGGCTCTGCATTTTAAATTAACCATTGAGCTGGGAATTTTGATTTGTGAATTCATATTGGTTAAGAAAGATTCAATATTCTATCATCTTAAAAATGTCAAGGATAACCTATTTTTCCCTATTTCACCAATGGTTACTAAATCTTTTCCCCCTCTAATCATTAAGGTAGTTAAAAAAGTAAAAATCGATAGGTTGTCTCCACCCAAACAGGAGTTCTGAGAGCAGAACTAGGGAGTGAATCATGGCTTATTGCTGTTCCAATGACAGGCGTTGCAGGAGAGGGGACAATTACTCTGCCAGGGACCGGCAGAGTTTCTGCTTCACTTGCAACGATCAATTTTCAGTGTTTTCAGGACGAAAAGACAAAACAGGGACTGTGATAACTTTAAGACAACAGCAAATTGAAGCATGCTGCACATGTTTACTATGATTCTAGGGAGTAAAATAATTATGCTGCAAAGCCAGGAAAATGGTTAAATTACTCCTCATTGCACAATGATAACCACATGTAGAATATAGTGTGAGTGGCAATCAATAGTTGGAGACAGGATGACTGAAAGAACGATTGTTATTTTCATGTCATTATTTTTCTACAAATAAGGAAAAAATTAAATATTTCTGACTAAAAAGAAATAACAGCAAAAAGAAATATCCAGGCCTGGATCTAGCAGCTAGGTTTCTGTTTCTACCTGGAATTGAACAAGGGATTTTTTTTTCTCTGAATTCATCCTTAATAGTATCTGCCAATGTAGTTCTAGTTTGCTTACTCCAACATTCTACCCTCTGTATAGCTTCTAGAATTTATCAACTTAATATTGCAAAACAGATGCCTTATACTATTGAAATATTTCTGTATTGCAAATATTTCTAATACAGACATGGTTTACAGGTATTGGGTTTCATGTTTTGAGAAAGTTGCTTAAATTGAAGATTAGGTTAAGAAGGAAAGGTCTTGCTAGTCTTATCCTTTATTGAGAAGACTTTTGTAGATTGGGAGTCAAACTCATCTTCAGCCACTGTGCCTCTGTACCTTTTTTTTTTTTTTAAGTTCTTCAAATAAACCTACTGGTTTTCTGCCTCAGGACCTTTATACTGAAGCTGCAGCTGTGGACTATCGTCTACTACTCCTGCCCACATTAAACCTTTACATGACCAATCTCCTCTATTTTTGATAAACTTTAATTTAGTTTTTAAAAGAGTTTATTTATTTTTAGATAGAGGGGAAGGAAGGGAGATTAAGAGAGGGAGAGAAACATCAATGTGTGGTTGCCTCTCACATGACCCCCATAGGGAACCCGGCCTGCAACCCAGGCAAGTGCCCTGACTAGGAGTCAAACCAGTGACCATTTGGTTTGCAGGCCAGTGCTCAATCCACTGAGCCACACCAGCCAGGGCTGTAAACTGAATTTAATGTCTCACATTAAAAGAGGCTTTCTGTGATTATTTCCTTTAAAGTAGACTGCCTTTTTATCATTTCCATTCTATCCACTTCTTTTTCTTATTATCACACTTGTTATAATTTTTACTATATTGCAATTTGTTGATTGTATGTTATCTACCACTAAAGGCAGGGAACATGAACATGCCTTTCATTTTCACCTGTATGGATCCAGCAGCTCTCTCACATTTCGCAGGTGCTCAATAAATATTGCTAAGTGAATGAATGATGATAATACATCTGAAGGCAGAGAAGGAGATTTGTGTTGAGGGAGGATGCTAATCTGGCAAAGAGATGAACATGTAGGAAATAAGAAACCAGTAGTGGGAAAAGGTGGCAAACGGAGTGGTTAGAAGCTGCTCTGTGGACATCGAGCAGAATGAGGGTGGAGAGTGCTGAGAACAGTGTTGATGTCTTATGTGGGAGGTGACTCGTAATTTGGTTATTTCAAGGAAGAGGGATTTTGTATGAGCTAAAGTACACTGTGTAGTTGATTTGTGAATTCATGTTGGTTAAGAAACATTCACTATTCTATAATCTTAATAATGTCAAGGATAGCCTATTTTTCCCTGTTTCACCAACAGTTACTAAATCTTTTTACACTGTGTTGAAGTCTGGCTATTTTGTTTAAGCACATGTTACCAATGGCAGGCATAAGAATAATTGTGTATATCTTTATATTTACCATAGTATCTTGCGATGTCTTATCCTTGGGGGACACTCACTGGATACTGTGGAATACTCGTTGCCTGAATGAAAGAAGAATTGCAAAGACTTTCTCATTGTGAAGAACAGCTTAATTTTTATATGAGTTTATTATAAGCATGTAAGTTATATTTATCAAGGGCATATTATACATCAGGACACATATCTTCCCAGAGTAGCAGATACTTCCCTACACTGTGGCAGGCTTGTCCCCAGACTGCTAGTTCATCCTTGAAAGAGAGATGACTCTTAACTTGTCTCAGTATTTTAAAATAAAATAAAATAAAATAAAATATTTTATATGCAATATATGCAGGTATACATGTACATATATACACATGTATGAGTTTTTAACTTTCAATTTAAAATATCACAGGCTTTCCAGTAATCCCAATGACTTTTCTCTATCCTTCATATATATATATGGACTCAGCTTGTATAGCCACTGTCTTACCTTAGTCAGGTTAAAATTAGTTCTTTCCATCCAAAGAACACACAGCACACGTACACATCATCACAGACACATTGAGGGACGTGTTCTAGACACTTTGCAAGGACAACTCCATGAGGCAGATACTGTTGTCATCAGTCTATTGATGGGGAAACTGAAAGCTTAAGTGGTGGAAAGAATAGTGTCACTAAGGTATGCTGGAGTCTGAACTAGGGTCCCTTGTCTCCAAAACCTTGGTCATGCTACAAAGCACTGTTTCCAACTCAAAAGCATAGAAAGGTGAAGCTGGGGCAGATTAAGTGGGAGCTCAAGGCAAAAAAAAAAAATAATTCAGACAAACAGAGAATTTTGATTTTTTTTCTTGAGCAGGCTGATATTCATGCCCTCCCCATTCATCACCGTGTATTCTGAAAGATCTGGACATATGGGTGCAAAATTGCATCAGTGTTTTTCTTCTGCCCCAGTAAGTACTTCCTCAGCTAAGTTCTCAGGTTACATACTTTGATTGTAAACTCTCTTACTTTTCCAAGTGAAAACCACTTTATATTGTCACTTAGATGTAGTTAACACAGCTCTCTCTCTCTCTCACTTTCTCTCTCTCCTCATCCTCTCCCTCCTCCCCCTTTTGTGGCATTGTATAGAATTCTCTAATGTGAGATTCCAGTGTGATTACCCAGGAGGCAGAGAGTCTCATTGTTCTCTATCTTCTCCTCAGTAAGAGTTCTATATGAAAACATTCAGGATGAAAATCATCTGTAGTGTTTAAGGTTGTGAAAATATAACATCAATGAAATATTGCTGTTCAAGTTGGAAAAACAAAAATTATTGACAATTGTTAACATTTAATGTTGGCATTGGCAAGAGCACAGTAAAATGGGAACTCACAAACTAGTAGAATTTACTAGTAGTGATTATACAGCTTTTCTTATAACTAATTAGCAGTTTGTATCAAGAGTTTTACATTAAAAATATTTTTACCACATCAAGTTTTACCCAAGGGAATTTATGCCAAAGATCTATTTAATATATATACAGTAATGTCTGAGCAAGAATATTCAGTACAGTATTATTGTACTTAACATTTTAAATAATTTAAGCATCCAGCTTTCAGAAAGAGTAAAATAAAATATGGTCCAGCTATTAGAAGGAGTTTTAATACACACCATATATTCCTGTTTTTGAGAAAAAATATATAAGAAATTACTATATAATGCTGAATGAAAACAGCAGGATACTAAGTAAATACAACCTGATTTTATATATTAAAACACTTGGATTCAACAAATACAAGTTCTCTAACAACTCTTTAATTTCAATCTCCACTGATTAACACAATCAAGTCTTATTTTTTCTCACAACGCAGTCCAGTGCAGGGTGGTGGCAGTTGTGAATTTCCCTGTGATTCCAGCAAGCTCAGTAGACGGCTTCCAGGTTGCTGGGGTCCAATTTCTTTGATTCACATCGCTGTTGCTCACATTCTCTCAGTAAAAGCTAGGCATTTATTCTCTTCCCCTAATGCCATTGCTGGGCAGTGTAGCTCTGAGAGCATCAGAGCCTCTCATCTCCAAACACACTTGGAAGCGATTCACAGAATTATGAGCATCTCCTATGCAATCATGTGTGGCTTTCACTTTCAACTTTGTGATATTATTTTCTGAATTTTCTAAGATCAAAATAAATTAAATTTATAATCAAACTATAGACATTTAAAAACTTGAGGTGGAGGGACTTCTGGCCAAGATGGAGACATAGGTAGACACACTGTGCCTCCCTACACAACCAAAATAAGGACAAAAACAATTCAGAAACAAAATAACAACCAGAACTGACAGAAAATTAAACTGTATGGAAGTCTGACAACCAAGGAGTTAAAATAGACACATTCATCCAGACCGGTAGGAGGGGTGGAGTCAGGCAGCCGGGGAGAGAGGAGTCGAGGCACAAAAAGTGGTGACCCCAGGCACACATGGCACCTTGGGCACCCAAGACGGTAGCTGGCACACCTTGGGCTCGCAGGTGGCGGCTGGCAGACCCAGGGCACGGGGTGGCAATGGGCAGACCCAGCAAGGAGGTGATTGTGGAGTGAGGCAGTGTGTGCAAAGCAGCTGTCTGACGGGGTGGTCCCAGGGTTCCAGCACCGGGAAATGAAGCCTCAAAACACCGATTGTAAACACGTGTGGCCGTTGAGGTGCTGGGGGAGACTCCCAGCCTCACAGGAGAGTTTGTTGGAGAGACTCACAGGGTCCTAGAACATACACAAACCCACCCACCCAGGAATCAGTATCAGAAAGGCCCACTTTGCTTGGGGGAAGTAGCAGAAGAGACTGAAATACCACAGAGAGCAGAGCAAGCACCATTGTTCTCTCTCAGACCCCGCCCCCACATACGAAGTCACAACTCAGCAACTAGGTTGCCCAGCCCTGGTGAACACCTAAGGCTCCACTTGTCAGCATAACAGGAGCAACAAGACAAAAAAAAAATGACCCAAATGGAAGAACAGATTAAAGATCCAGAAAAAATATAACCAAGTGACGAAGAGATAGCTAACCTATCAGATGCACAGTTCAAAGCACTGGTGATCAGGATGCTCACAGAATTGGTTGAATTTGGTTGCAAATTTGATGAAAACATGAAGGCAACACTAAGTGAAATGAAGGAAAATGCACAGGGAACCAATAGTGATGGGAAGAAAACTGGGACTCAAATCAATGAAGTGGACCAGAGGGAAGAAACAATCAAACAGAAAAGAATGAAGAAACAAGAATTCAAAAAATTGAGGAGAGGCTTGGGAACTTCCAGGACATCTTTAAACATTGCAGCATTAGAATTATAGGAGTACCAGAGGAGAAGAGGAAGAGCAACAAGTGGAAAAGGTATTTGAACAAACAATAAAGGAGAACTTCCCCAATCTGGCAAAGGAAATAGACTTCCAGGAAGTTCAGGAAGCTCAGGGAGTCCCAAAGAAGTTGGACCCAAGGAGGAACACACCAAAACACATCATAATTACATTACCCAAGATAAAAATGAAGGAGAGAATCCTAGAAGCAGCAAGAGATAAGGAGACAGTTACCTACAAAGGAGTTCCCATCAGACTGTCAGCTGATTTCTTAAAAGAAACCTTGAAGGAAGAAAGGGCTGGGAAGAAGTATTGGAAGTCATGAAAGGCAAGGACCTATATCCAAGATTACTCTATTCAGCAAAGCTTTCATTTAGAATGGGAGGGCAGATAAAGTGCTTCTCAGATAAGGTCAAGTTAAAGGAGTTTATCATCACCAAGCACTTATTTTATGAAATGTTAAAGGGACTTATTTAAGAAAAAGAAGATAAAACCATGTATAGTAAAATGACAGCAAACTCACAATTATTAACAACCACACCTAAAACGAAAACAAAAACAAACTAAGCAAACGACTAAAACAGGAACAGAACCACAGAAATGGTGATCACATGGAGGGTTATCAACAGGGGAGTGAGAGGAGGAGAGGGGGGGAAAGGTACAGAGAATAAGTAGCATAGATGGTAGGTAAAAAATAGACAGGGGGAGGGTAAGAATAGTATGGGAAATGTAGAAGCTAAAGAACTTATGACACATGGACATGAACTAATAGGGGGAATGTGGGTAGGAGTGGGTTTTCAGGGTGGAGGGGAATGAAGAGGGGGAAATGGGACAACTGTAATAGCATAATCAGTAAAATATATTTAAAAAAAACAAAAAAATCTTGAAGTGCAGTGTGAGGGCCAGCTGCTTCATTTCCCTCTGGAGAGGCAGACAAGCAGGACACACACTCTAGTGTAAGTTTCAGTGTGGCTGTCTGTCTAAAGCGGTTCTTCAGGGGCCTGCCAAGGTGATAGAAAATACACTGGGCACAGCGTAAGGAGGACCGTTCTCTATGCATGGGTGATTTAGATGTATTTATCAATACTCATCACATGGATTGCTCTGGCTGATCTGGCAGGCTTGGAGGATTTTCCTTTCTTCCTTCATTGTTCCATGTGTTTCCTTTCCAAAACCTTCCCCTCTGTCCAAGAGAACAATCCTTTCTACCAACAGAAGTGGGAAACTAACAGAGCGAAAGTTCTCTCTCTTTTCACAGTCCATTAAAATGTTACTGTTTAAAAAGAAGCACTCGTACATGAAGATGTAGATTGAACACTCATACATTGTAGATGAAGCCTGATGATTTAAGAACTAGTAATGTAGCTCTATGCAGGATGTAGCATATCCACTGGCCTTTTTAAAGTGCTCATTGAGAGTGAAACAAGGAAGAAATAAGCACTGTGAGAAGGCCAGTATCTCTGGTACTCCACATTTGATTCCATATTTTATCTCTGGCCTCCACCCTGGGCAAGGAATGTAGAGATATTTCTGTCACTATTCACTATTGGCTTTAAAGTTCAAGTCTTTCATTTCCCTGCTCATACTTTTGTTCTTTTTCATTGCATGCCACCTTCTTGCACTTGTCCTGTTAAAGAGTCCAGCATAACTATTTAATATTTAATGGCTGGGATCATTTTGCAGGTTTTAGTTTAAAGGTAACCATAGCACACACACACATTCATTATTAACAGCAGAGATGCACTGTAAGTTCTTGGGAATCTTCTTTCCTTTCCATGTTAGCTTCATATGAGTGCCGCTGTCACTGGAATTAAGTTCTGGTACTACTATACAGCAGGCAGACTGAAGCAATAACAGGGGGTCGAGCATTATGCGAACTGTTAGTGTGAGTTGATGTGACCATGCTCAAAAGGGAGATGAAACCGGAAAGTGACAGGCCACGGAAAGTCCGGTTTCGGATCGCGTCATCTCACAGCGGACGAGTTCTGAAGGAGGTGTATGAGGATGGGCAACCGTCAGGCTCTCTGGATTCCGAATGTGCCAGTATCTGTGGCATAGATGGACTAAGTGAGTCTGATGGACAGCACAATGGCCACATAGGATCAGAGAGTGATGAATACGAGAACGAGCAGGATAACTTGTTGGTGTTAGCCAGGGCTGCCAGTGAGAAGGGTTTTGG